>JAYEVE010000933.1:0-201800 GCA_036346375.1 Guadua angustifolia | reverse complement strand
TATGTTGGTGATATGCCCTTGAGGCAATCATAGAGATGATTGTATCACGCCTCATGTTTATGAAATAATATATTTGATTATCCTTTGAATAAATATTGATTGGATTAATCAACAAGTAAGTGACTTGTTCGTGAAACTTTTTCCATATATTGATATTATTCAAGTTGTCACTAGTCGGTAATTATATGAGGTCATATATGAGTAGACTAGCATATATATTGGTTGATGGCCACGTTTCACAGGTCATAGATATGGAGATATCAAACCAATAATATGGACACATGTTAGAGAACATGGTGTTGGACATCGACGCACTATGAGACACTGCGAGAACGTTGTATCCTTTCATGTCATTAGTTGGTCTCATATACGATGTGTATGCTATATCCTTCGACTTGAGATCGTTGCATGTACTCAAGATGCGTAATGGCTTACTTTGGGGTCATCAAATGCACTCCGTAACTGAATAGTTATAAAGATGGCTTTCAAGTTTATCATGAAACATATTGTGAGGCATGGTCGATTAAGATAGGATTTGCCCCTCCATACAACGGGAGAGATATCTCTAGACCTCTCGAGTGATCGGATTCTAGAAAATGCATGGCCATTGTACTCGAGTAAAGAGTTGCTCGAGTCATCGAGTAAAGAGTATACTTGATGTTTTCAGGAACCCGAGTCATGTCATCGAGAAAAAATGGTCGAGCCATCCAAACAAGGATGACAACAACTCGCCTTGGGTTTGACCGATATCGTGAGGCAAAAGGAAATGCATATAGGACATTGTTGTTGAATATCTAAATATAGGATATGGTGAAGGATCGAGATGGCGAACAGAGGGGGGGTGAATGGCTGCAAACAAATTTTCCCTCAAAATACTCCAAATCAAACCTCGACAAGATCGCTCAAAGGAAATCGTGAAAAACCCAAAAACCTAGACAACTATGTGTACCCCTAACTTGCATGGATAAGTACCATAAAATATATGGGGATTTTTGAGTCATAATTCTGGTTGTCTAGTATCCAAAAATGAGAAGGAATCAATTCAACTCTTGCTTTTAGAAAGGAGATCAATTCAAATTACAAAAGCCACTTTCAGAAAAGCAAAAGCAGAATTTTCAGAAGCTGTCCTCAATTTGAACAGGTGGTTGGTAGGTTTCTGCAGCTCAAGAAATTTTGAGAATTTTTCTCCCTATGAGCAGAAGAGACTTGAAGAACTCCACCAAATTTCAACTCAAAAAACCTTACATAAAAAACATGAAAAATCTAAGAACACAGATAGTTAGGAACTTCAAGCAGAAAGTTTGGGGCTTGGTTTTCACCTCATGGCTCCCAAACGGTGCAACCAGTAGACTCCAAAATTTTTCTATAGATGTATATGAGAGTATTGCACCTTCTCCAATAAGAATCACTCAAAAAGGATTTTTTATATTTTTATAAAAATCAAGCACTAACTGCTGCGCGAAGATCAAGTTCTGGATAGAGTTGCAACTTGCAAGAAAAGATGATCTCTACTCAATCCAAGAGTGCAAAAGAGATGTAAAACCAAATGAACACACTCAAAACATCCAAGATCAGCATTTAGAAGGAGGGGAGGAAAATCCAAATTGCAAGAAATTAAATTACGCGAAAGTGAATGCGTAAAGTAAATGCTGAATTTAAATTGCGTAAAGTAAAGACATAATGTAAATGCGGAATTTAAATTCACAATAATATAAAAAAAATTTTTGTATTTCTGATGGGAAGGTTTACAAAGCCTCACTTCATGTGGGCAAAGCTCAAAGGAGCAACTCAAACCTTGAAGGGGAGGAGGCTACCCCTCCACCCCTATTTATACTGCTCTTGGGCCACTACCACCCTTGGATGAGTCCCTCAACCCTAGAGCACTCATCTAAGGGTTAGGATTAACCCACACACACAGCCATGCAAGGGCTAACCCAAAACCCACACACATACCGGGTTTTCTTGCACGGTTTTCAAAGCGTACTACTTAGACCCGCTAACTTATCAACTAGACCGCAATCCGACGGCCCTCCTTGATCCACGCGGCATCTAACTAGCATCATCTCCTTTCCTTGTCTTCTTGGCTTGCCTGGACTCCGTCTCCGATCATCTTCCGGCGGTCTCCCAACCGTCTGGACCTCCGATGCTCCTCGCCTAGTCCCAGTCATCCTCCGCCTCACCATGACCTAGCACCGTCACCCTGCAACCATCAAGACAAGGAAAACCTTTCACATAGCAATGCCCACAAATATTTTCAATGATTATCCCAAAATCATTAATCAATCATAATTTCGCTCAACGGTCCGATGCTACCTCCCCAAGCGGGTAGCACTAGGAAAAGCAACCAACACTCAAATTGCTTCAAATCGAAATCAAATTCAAATCAAACTCATTTCAAATCAAACCAAGCTCAACTATTGTCAATTACTCATCACACACAATGATAGACCTCCACATGGTCTTTCATATGGGCATGCGCCATAAAGTCAGAAACCACGTCACATACATATTTACCAGTACCAGGATATTCTGTATATCTCTAGCCTGAGTCTGTGGGATAAGGTATACATGGGAAGGATATCCCTTGTAGGGAAAGCTTCGATCCTACTCCCGATACAAGGAGACCTACTCGAATGCGCCCGACAGCTATGGAAGTTCAAATACGATATGGGGATCATAACGACAGAAGGACTCCTCATCGACTACGATTCGGTACTCCATCCACTATATAAGGACCAGGGAGGACGCCGTCAAAGAGGGGGAGCGAGTCCAGAGAGAGCCAATCAGAAGGGAGCGCAAGCCTGAAGAAGCCATTGCGACCCTTAGCAATTTAGCATAGCCATACACAAGCCGTAGTCTAGCCATCCCCTAGATTTGTTGTTCTTTCTTGTAATCAGGGATACCCCCATCGATCTGTAATTTCTTCATCAATCTCAATCGTCGCCGACACAGGAGTTGGGTATTACTCATCGACGAGGCCCGAACCTGTCTACATTGTGTGTTCCCTCTTGTATGTTTGACCCTGCATATCTCGAAGGTACCCGAATATAAGTGTGTTGTCGATTACTAACCTTCGACAACTGGCACACCAAGTAGGGGCCTTTAGTTATTTTTGCAGGTTAAGCATGTCTTCAATGCGCATCAACGTCGAAATTCTCGATATCAGCCAAGCCCCGCCGATGGGATTTGAGATCATCTTCGGAACCATGTTGTATCGATGGGGTCCAGCCGGGAACCTCGAGTACATTGGTTTCATCGAGTCCTATTCTGAGGACCCAAGCCGAGAAGTGTGCTTCATCGAGTTTGACCCTCTAAAGCCCAGTGTTCTCAAGTGTGTGGACACAGAAAGCGATAGAGACAGCAGCAACGATGACCTTAGTAGTCAGAGTGGCAGTCGTGCAGATCGCCACGTGTTCATGGCCAGAGCCAGCAAAGGCACGACTGCCGAAAGTTCCCAAGAGAGGGACCCTGGAGCAGAAGCCTTGGGTAACCAGGAAGGTCACATTCCTCCGGGCACACCCCAAGATCTTGGAGCAGTAACCGCTGCAACACATGCAGCCACGGATATTGTTGCTCCTAGCACGGCAGACCATCACCATAACCCAACAGCCGCAGCCGCTGCAGGGATTGCGGCCAGATTGTTAAAGAACCCCAACCTGGACAATCCTTCAACACCTCACCTGCAGGCGCCAGGATTCTAGGGGCAGCAAGCCCTTTGGCAGCGTGACCACAATGGTGCGCCTAGCCGCGTTCCAAGAATAGCATCTTAGCAGAGCCACCCCGTGACGCCTTTCAAAGACCCCGAGGCCAACGCCCAAAGGCGCCACATGCTATTGAAGTCTTCCCATCATGGACCCGCCAACCCTATGACGCCAAGAATTCGACCAGATGAAGACATTGCTCGATGCAACAAGAAGCCCGCATCGCCGAGCGGCTAATTCAGGTTCGAGCACCAAGCCGATAAGGTGCCCGAGAGTCTTTGGGACCGTCCTACGACAGTCGCCAAGTAGCGAGATCAACGGTGTCCAGTTTTAGTTATCGTGTTTCCAGGACGGTCCACTCAAACCTCCGCCAGGGATACTCTGGAGACCTCAAGATTGAATCCCACATGACCGTCGAGACTTGCGAGATGTCCTACGAGATCAGAGAGAAGAGCAGGACCGCGAAGACCATGAGAGGCAGGATAATGAGTCCTCATCCTCGAGAGGTCGATCTCCGACACGACGTACGTGCTGCGGTAGATCTTTGCCCTCAAGGGACCGCTTGCCGCCGCGACACAGGTTCCCCCTCGGCAAGATGCGAATAGAGGACAGTGCCATATGACCCTGGAAGACATCGACGAGGGGTGCAAGGCGTTCACTCTAGCACTACGCGCGGTCAGATGGTCGAATAAGTTCAAGCTCGGTCTAGTTGAGAAGCATTCAGGGAAGATCAACCCCATTGAATGGCTGCAGATCTATACTACGATTATAGAGCAGCTGGAGACAACGAGAAGGTGATGGCCAACTACCTACTCACCACACTCGATGGGGCAGCTAGGTCTTGGTTACTCAACCTCCCGCTTCAGTCGATATCGTCATGGACTGAGTTTCGGGCACAGTTGATCACCAATTTTCAAGGCATGTATGAATGCCTCGGGACGCGTAGTGACTTGCATCGGCTAGTGTAGAAGCCAGGAGAGTCACTACGCAGCTTCATTTGACAATTCGGCGACAAAAGGAACCTGATCCCCGACATCTAGGGTGAGGTAGAAATTATTGCCTTCGAGAAAGGGGTGAAGGACGGAGATCTGAAGGGGAAGCTCGCCACCCGGAAGATTAGAACCACAAAAGAGCTCTTCGAGTTGGCGGACAAGTACGCCATCTGTGCCGAAGCCTGAGACCACCCCGATAATCCAAAGCTTGGCAGCGACAAAGCCGAGTCGTCTAAGCAAGGGAGCGAAGAGGAACAAGAATTGCGAAGAGAAGCGCAAGGGTGACTCCACTATGGCTACGGTCGAGAGAGGCAAGATGCGTAACCTAGGCAACAATAAAGGTAGAAGCTGCGGGGGAGGCAAGTACTGCCCCATCCATCATTCAGACAAGCACGACTTCGACGAGTACCAAGTAATCGGCAAGAAAGTCCAGGAGAAGCTCAAGGCCGCCCTTGCCGAGTGTGGCATCGAGCAGGCTAGAGACAAGCTCGAGGACGACGAACTCGAGTATCGGAGAGTTGAGCATAAGTTGGCACACATCTTCGGGGGGTCTGCCACGTACAAGTCCAAGAGGCAGTATAAGGCAGTCAAGAGAGAGGTCAATCTGACCATGCTGGCTCTCCCCTGATTCCTTAAGTGCTCGGAGATGCCGGTCACGTTCGACCAGTCGGATCATCTGGCTTCAATCCCGCATCTAGGACGATACCCTGTGGTGGTCGAGCCCATCATCGTAAACATCAAGGTTGCTCGAACCTTAGTTGATGGAGGAAGCTCGTTGAACCTCATCTTCACGAAAACGCTAGACAACATGGGTGTTCCTTGGACCGAGATAAAAGCCGGAGCTGAGCCATTTCACGGCATAACTCGGCGCTCATCGGCAACCCCGCTGGGTCAGATCGAGTTGCCAGTCACATTCGGCACGCCAGACAACTTTCACACTGAGAGGATCCTCTTCGACGTAGAGGATTTTGAGACCACGTATAATGTGATCCTGGGCTGCCCTATGCTGGCCAAGTTCATGGCGGTAGTGCATTATGCGTACCAGACGTCAAGATGCCAGCGCCAAAGGGAGTCCTCACGATCAAGGGCGACTAGCGTGCGGTGGTTAGGTGCGACAATAAGAGCCTGGAGATGCTGAGCACCTCGACCAACCTGCAACTAGTGCTAGCGACGAGAGAGCTAAGCGCCATAAGCCTGAAGGCAATAAACAGGCTTCCACGTCCAACAGAGCTGCTAACGACCAAGTCGATGACGGCAGGAAGGGCAAGAAGATCTGCGAAGAGGTCAAGATGGTGCCTCTTGACCCTACAGAGCTATCCAAGATAGTCAAGGTAGGCGCCGACCTCACCCCAAATAGGAACTCGAGCTCATCACTTTCCTTCAGGCAAACCGCGACGTGTTCGCGTGGTAACCGTCCGACATGCCCGGAGTCCCTAGGGAGGTGATCGAGCATCGATTAGCTATGGAGCCAAGCGCCAAGCCTGTGGTACAAAAGTAGCACAGATTCGCAGAGGATTAGAAGCAAGCCATACAAGAGGAGGTCGGCAAACTCCTGAAGGCTAGCTTCATTTGGGAGGTCCACCACCCAACGTGGCTGACGAACCCAATTCTTGTAAAGAAGGCCAACGGCAAGTGGAGAATGTGCATCGATTACACCGACCTCAACAAGGCGTGTCCAAAGGATCATTTTCTTCTCCCTCACATCGACCAGATAGTGGACTCCACTGCAGGTTGCGAATTGCTTAGTTTTCTAGATGCCTACTCGATGTATCACCAAATTAGCATGTTCGTCAAGTAAAGGACAGGGGATGTCGCCTAGAGGGGGGGTGAATAGGCGAATAATAAATTTAAAATTAAATCATAGCGGAATAAAACAATCCCGAGGGTATCAGCCCGGACTCTCCGAGCTTTTACTCCGGATACTCTGGTATGTCTGGACTATCCGGAGTTTTTGTCTGGAGTCTCCGGATTAACCCCTTCGATATGGATTAAACTTCACCTATCTGGAGTCTCCAGGTTAAATGTCCGGATACTCCAGGTTGGGCACCTCGAGATGAAATTTTTTAATCTCTTCAATTTTTAATCAAACTACTTGAACACAAAGATTCTAAATATTACCAGGTACCTAGAACAAGTAGAGATCTAGCGAAAAGCTCAATAGAAAAGTAGATCGGGCAATTTCAAGATTCAAAATCAAATGCTCTAGCAAGAATAAAAGTAAGCAAATAGAGAATGATTTTTCACCCGAAGTTCGGATCCTTGAGGATCCTCGCTCCGCTGAGGCGGCTCGGTCTCACTTAAGCCGGGTCTCTTTCAACCCTCTTCTTCCCTGTGTTGCACAAATGCACTCGCGGCTTGAGGCTTGGTCACACTTGAGCCGGGTTTCTTTCAACTCTCTTCCTCCCTGTTGCACAAATGCACTCGCCGGTCTTCACTTCTTTGATTCCTTCCTTGGAGGCGGAATCGGCCTTCACAAACTTCCCACGGCCAACCACACAAAGCTCCGGTGGCTCGTAGGCGACCTCCTAGCCGTCTAGGAGTCCTCAACCTCCAAGAGTAACAAATGCTCACGAAGAACAAGCTTGGAGATGAAATCAAGTGCTCAACAACTCAAATCCAACTCAATCTAACACCTCACTCCTCAAACTCTTCCCTACCCTTCTCACAAAGGGGATCACTTAGATCTAAGGGTAAAGAGGTGTTTTGGGGGCTCAAGAACAAGAGGAGAACACCTCAAAGCTGTAGGATAACGGCCACTTTTGAAATGAGGATGGAGGGGGCTTTAAATAGAAGTCCCCAAAAACTAGCCGTTTAAACTACGCAAAGTCCGGATACTCCGGACTTAAACCCCGGATACTCTGGACAACCCGGATATTCCGGATTGACCTAACCGAGAGGACAAACTCGGATACTCCGGACTTAACCCCGGATACTCCGGATTGGACTCAGCAACCCGACGAAAACGAGCATAACTTTTGACTCCGGACTCCGATTTCAGTGATTTTGGACTCTACCGAAAGCTAAGAACGAGGGATACACAACTAACAAGGTCTCACTACCCAAATCTCAAAGGATAAATCCAGATTTCACCAAGAATCCAAGGGAGACCTACAATTCTCACTTTCCGGCATCACCAACACCACTCTCTCTAAATTTCACAAGGATGGATCACTTGAGCACTTGACACATCTAAAAGTCATTCGACGTCGCATCCCTCTTAATAGTATGGCAATCCTTAGACTCAAATTAAATCAAAGATAATACAAGTCTAGAACTAGTTACTTGCCGTCTTCTTTCTTGATGCCGGTGCATGAAGACCTTCACCATATAATTGATGACATCTTCGCCTTGTCCAACTTGACTCGATTCACCTCATGAGACTCTCGTCCTATCAACCTTGACTTGATCATCCTCTCCGACGATCTCCACGCCAAGTCGATCTTGACTTAGTCCTTAACTCTTGGTGACACCGTCGTCTTGTTGACCTCGGCTTAACGATCATCCTCCACGATACCTTAGTCGTCATGCACACATGGGACCTAATTCTTTTCAAACCACTCATGAAAAGCATTAGTCCCAAAAGCTCAATAGATATGAATAAATTGATATTTATGAGCAATTAAGTACCACAAGTGTTTCATATAACGAAGCACAATATAAATGGAAACACTTGACATAAGAAATGTTCTCTACTAAGTGCATCATGATGAATATGTAATTGATCTATATGCACTAGAGAGATAATTGCCGATATGATGAATCAATTGAATCATGGCAAGGATCACAGTCTTTACTTAAATGAAGCACATGATAGAATATACATGAATTGTACATGTGCAACTAATATTTGAAATAAGAGTAAATATGTGACCCAACACTAGATTAAACTTCACTAAGAGAATTGCATGATAAGATATACAACTAAAACATGCATGCATCAAGTCAATCTATAGCAATATGAAGTTTAACTCTAGTTAATACATGCATACTAAAAATAAAGCACATAATGAACTCAAATGAATACATATGCACAAATAAATATGACATGAACCAATGTGCATATATATAATCAACATGCTACTTGGAGTTCACTACGCATTTGCACAAAAGGAATGCAATAACAAATATAGAAGAGATACCAAAATTGCATACCTTATCTTTGCTTAACCATCACACTTGATTTTCCTCTAAATAGATGAGACTGATACTCAACTAGGCAATAACATGTTAGTCTCATAGCAATATAATCATATTAGAGGTTTGTCATTTGTTAAGCACTAAGTTAAGCATTTACTCAATTACATAGATTGTCACTATATACGTTTATCATTAATCACCAAAATAACATAAGTGCTTAGATGCACTTTCATCAAGGACGAAGAGAAAACAACCTTTACTACTCCTTTCGGTGTATTCTGTTATGTGAAGATGCCCTTTGGTTTGAAATGTGCTAGCGCGATGTATCAACGATGCATTTAAAACTGCTTCAAATCCCAAATAGGACACAATATAGAAGCATACATTGACGACATCGTAGTAAAATCGAGAACTAGGGGCACTCTGGTCGGGGACCTCGGCGAAACATTCGACAACCTTAGGAAGTATCGGATGATGCTTAACCCCGAGAGGTGCACGTTCGGCGTCCCATCCAGCAAGCTTCTCAGCTTCCTGGTGTCTAGTCGAGGCATTGAGGCCAACCCGCACAAGATCGAGGCGGTACAAAAACTTACAGGATGCATTACTGCCCTCAGTCGATTCATCTCTTGGATGGGTGAGCGGGGGCTACCTTTCTTCAAGCTGCTCAAGAAGCACAACAACTTCGTGTGGACCAAAGAGGCCGAAGAAGCCTTTCAGGACCTAAAAAGGTATGTATCATCTCCGTTAATTCTGGTTTCACCTGACGAAAAAGAGGAACTTTTCCTTTACATTGCAACTACCCCCCAAGTAGTAAGCACAGTCCTGGTAGTC
Organism: Guadua angustifolia; assembly: GCA_036346375.1. Taxonomy (NCBI): domain Eukaryota; kingdom Viridiplantae; phylum Streptophyta; class Magnoliopsida; order Poales; family Poaceae; genus Guadua; species Guadua angustifolia. The sequence continues at coordinate 192,139 of JAYEVE010000933.1, read as the reverse complement.
GAACAGGATTGTCCTAACAAAAAGGCCAAAATCCAGAAGCCGGTATACTACATGAGCGAAGTCCTACATGGAGCCAAATCGCGATACCCTTAGATACAGAAGATGATATACGCCGTCTTGGTGATTTCCCAAAAAGTTACGGCACTACTTCCAGGTGCATAAGATCATGGTGATGACCACGTACCCGCTGAAGGAGGTGCTGCGCAACAGAGACGCAACTGGACGAATCGCGCAATGGGCAGTCGAGCTCAACGAGTTCAATGTCGATTTTGCCCCAAGGACTAGAGTCAAATCAGGGATTCTAGAGGATTTCATCGCGGAGTGGACCCATGTCAAGGAGAAGGAAGTCAAGGTGGTCGACGACCACTAGACCATGTTCTTCGATGAATCGCTTACGCTCCAAGGCTCGAGGGTTGGCATCTATTAAGATCTCCGACAGGTGAGGAACTTAAGTATGTCATCCAACTTAATTTTCAAGCTTCGAATAACATTGTAGAGTACAAGGGACTGGTCAACGGGTTTCGGATAGCCGCAGCACTAGGAATCAAGCGATTACTTGTGAAAGGGGACTCACAACTAGTCGTAAACCGAAGTGCAGAAAGAGTACCAATGCTCGGATGATAACATGGCAGTATACTTGAAGGAGGTCCGCAAGCTAGAGTACAAGTTCGAAGGCCTCAAGGTAAGGTATATCCGGCGAAGTGATAACGCCACCGTCGATGAACTTGCCAGGCTCGCTTCGTCCTGTTCACCTGCACCCTTGGGAGTCTTCGTGGAGAAACTTCCCAAACCATCTATCTCCTCTTCGCGAGAAGCAGATGTTGCCCAACTCGACTAGTAGCCTGGTCGAGTCAGCGAGGCATTACTTGCAGACATGGAAGCTGCACTACTCGAACGCGAGCCGACCTGGATGACTTCATTCTGGGCTTATCTCGAGGGTCGAGAGATCCCTGATGATGATGCCTCAGCCGAGAAAATTGCACATAAGTCGAAGCTCTACGCATTGGAAGACGGCAAGCTCTATCGGAAAAGGAGTAACGGAATCTTGACAAAGTGCATCACTCAGGAAGAGGGCAATAAAATATTGCTCAATGTTCATGGAGGCATCTGTGGCAACCATGCATCCTATCGCACCCTGGTTGGGAAGGTTTTTCGGCAAGGGTTCTATTGGCCAACTGCCCTCTAGGACGCTTGCAAGCTGGTAAAAAAGTGCAAAAGCTGCCAATTCTACTATAAGCAAACTGCTCGACCAGCCCAAGCCCTGCAAACTATTGCTCTGTCTTAGCCCTTCTCCGTTTAGGGATTGGACATCTTGGGACCATTCCTGAGAGCCCAAAGAGGTTACAAATTCCTGTTCGTGGCAATCGACACGTTCACCAAGTGGATCAAGGCCGAACCCATCAGGAACATCACCTCAGAAGTAGCCAAGAGGTTCATGAGGAGCATTGTTACTTGATTTGGTATCCCGAATCGAGTAATTACCGACAATGATAGCTAATTAAAGAGCAGTGCCTTTACAGTCTTCTGTGAGGAACTGGGAATCAAACTTTGCTTCACTTCTGTCGCTCATCCTTAGAGTAACGGTCAAGTCGAGCGCACTAATGGCATGATCCTGTAGGGAATCAAGACCCGCGTATTTGATCGGCTAAAAGCCTACTCGACCAAGTGGGAGAAGGAACTTCCCTCGGTGTTATGGGCCGTTCGAACATTGACTAGTTGAGCCACCGGTCAAATCCCGTTTTTCTTGGTGTATGGAGTTGTGATGTACATGGACCCCGGGTATCTACATGGAGGGCCACGAGGACCACCCAAGAGGGGATGGGCCGAGCCGGCTACACAGAGATGAGCACCACCCGGTTGCAACCGCCGAATCTAACAAGGAAGGGCTAAATATAGGAACCGACCTTGAATAGGAAAGATACGATTGTAATCCCGGATGCTAACATATTTGGCAAGAAAGGTTAGAGATAGAATCTCCATTTTGTAACCGACTAGGACTCCTCCTTGCAAACCCCGCCCCTCCACTATATAAAGGGGGCAGGGGACCCTAGCTCAGAGAACAACACCGAAACCCAGAACACACGCACGGCATCAAGATTGAGATCGTGATCCTCATCAAGATCGAGATCCCTATAATCCCAGAACATAGGACTAAAGTATTAACTCTTCCGTGAGGGCCTGAACCTGTATAAACCCGTGTCTTGTGTTACCATCGAGTTTGGGATCCAGTGCCTAGCCCCATAATCATTATTACTGACAACAAACGACGACAGTTAGTGCGCCAGGTAGGGGAAGCGCAAAAATCAATCTCGTCAAGCTCAATGGCCGCAATCAACGGAATCGCCGTCACCTTCGCTCCTGACCAGGTTTTCCATTTTGGAAGTCTGGACTTCATCACCAATAACCTTGGTGAGCTCGTCCTCTCAAATTCGGACCAGATTTGATCTAGGAGAGATTTCAACGGTACTTCACTCGGACTTCCATTCGGGTTGGGGAGCGCCGCGGCAATCTACTCACAAGTAGTACGCCAGGGGCTTGCTTTTCAACTCAGATACGGTGAGGACCCAACCAAGGACAAATCACAGGTGGTGGGCGTCATTAGCAGCAACCCGCTCGGATTCGAAGATCAACTCAATCTATCTCCTCTTCACTCCTCTGGCTCGGAGACCGAGTCAAAGAGCAGCATGGGAAGTTGCCATGATTTCCGTGGCATCTACGTAATTGAAGACCAGTGGACCGAATCTCAACACTAATGGGATGCTGAAGAAGTTGCGGAGGCAGATCGTCTTTGTCATGAGGCTCAAGAGGCGCGCACGTGGTCTCTCCGAGCCCGAGCCCGTAGCGTCAATGAAGATATCTTACAGGCAAGAATGGGAGACCAAGCTATTTATCATACGCCGCAGTAGAACATCGTCGCTTCCAAGACACTCCTCGACACCCTGGGCCCAATGCTCAGAGCCGATAGCCTGGCTGCCCCGATCGTGGCCCAAGTTAAGGCCATGGCGATGGCAGCAGTAATTCAGCACAACCAAGGAGATCCAGCGAGGATGATGCACTCCCACGCACACATAGTCACTTAGACTGCCAGCAGTCGGACCGCCTGTAGTCGGACCGCACGCAGTCGGCACAAGTCCCACTATGATGAAGACGCTAGTTGGAATCTCAACCGCTACCTCTGCTTGGACCTTAATGCCAAGCGGCGTGAGCGAGAAGAGGATGAATGGCACTGGCATGATGACAACTACGAGCGTTTCAGCATTGACCATGACCAACGCAGCAACTGCCACAATGGTGGCCAAGACAACTGTGATGATCAGTGCAATAATTGCGACGATCGTAGGGACCACCACCACTATGGCCGGTGTGACGACAAAGACCGTCAAGTCAGCACTCTGCCACGCCAGTCTCCACCATGGCACGAAGACGGATCCATTGATGGGGTCTGCGCATTTACCGCTTGGCTCCACCGAGTGGTATGGCCCGAAGGCTTCAACCCTAAGGGCATCGTCAAGTTTGACGAGGAGAGGGACCCAGAGGCTTGGCTGCAGGTTTACGCTCTCGCAGTCAAGGCAGCCGGAGGCGACCACAACGTGATGGCAAACTACTTACCAGTCATGCTCACCCCATTGGCTCAGACCTGGCTCACGGGACTTCCAGAGAATTCTATAGATTCCTAGGGAGATCTTTGTGAGCAATTCATCGCAAACTTCCAGGGCACCTATGAGAGGCTTGGAACCCTATAGGACTTGTACCAACTCCATCAAAAGAAGAATGAGTCTCTTCGAGAATTCATCCGACGCTTCATGCAAAAAACACGATCTAGGACGTCTCGGATACGGTCGTCATAGCGGCTTTTTAGAAAGGAGTCAGTGACGCTGACCTGATCAAAAAGATGTCCCGGAAGCCGCCAACTACGGTGAATGAGATGTTCACATTAGCGGACCGCTACGCCACGGCCTCGGATGCCCTAGCCGAGCGGCAAGATGACCGTCCACGATAGAAGAAAAAGAAGGACCATGCCGAGTCCTCCAAGCAGAAGGACAACAAGTAGAAGGGCGAGGAGCTGGTCGCAGTAGCAGACCGCAATCGGCCCCGAGGGCCCGGACAAGAGATTATGATAAGGTGATGAACGTGCTATGTCCTTTCCATCCCAAGGGGAAATATGCTACCAAAGATTGCTTCACTTTGAAAAGGTTCGCAAAAGAAAACAACAAGCAGTCAGAACCAGATAAAGGTGAGGCTAGCAGGAAGCGGGATCCCCTGGTGATGATGACTACCAAGAGACCGAATGTGAGCTTAACTACATATTCGGTGGCTTAGCTGCATATGAGTCCAAGCGGAAGCAAAAACTTACCGCTTGGGAGATCAATGCAGTCATGCCGGTGATCCCCCAATACTTGAGGTAGTCCGAAGTTCCAATCACATTTGACCGCTCGGATCACCCCGACCATGTTCCATACCCAGGGAGATATCCTCTGGTGCTGAACCCTATTTTTCGCAGCGTCAAACTCAAGAGAGTGCTGGTCGATGGAGGGAGCAGACTCAACGTCCTTTTCTTTAGAACCTTCGATGACATGAAGATCCCTCGTTCTAAGCTAAAGTGAGGCTCATCGCCGTTCCATGGGGTAATCCCTGGGACCTCGGCGATACCACTCGAGCAGATCACCCTTCCTGTCACATTCGGTACGAAGGAGAATTACCGGACCGAGTACCTAAATTTCGAAGTGGCTGATTTCGAGACAGTGTACCACGCCATCTTGGCAAGGCCAGGATTAGCCAAATTCATGGTAGTGCCGCACTACACTTATTTGGTGCTGAAGATGCCGGGCCAAAAGGCATTATCATGGTTTGTGGTGACGTTAAGCAGTCCTTTTGTGCGATAGGGAGAGCTACGAACTGGCTGAGATGCAGGAGACGTCAGCCGACATGGAGAAGATTCGATTGGCAGCTACGGTCCTACAAGACGAAGGAGACATCCTAGGCAAGAAACAGGCCAAGTTAGGAATAAAGCCTGACAAAGGAGTCAAGAAGATAATACTCGACCCGTCCAACTCGACCAAGACGGTTCTGATTGGGACATGGCTCGATCATAAATAGGAAGATGTGCTAGTCACCTTCCTCCAAGCGAACAGGGACATCTTTGCTTGGAAGCCATCTGATATGCCTGGTGTCCCTAGGGAGGTGATTGAGCACTCTTTAAATGTTAACAAGAAGGCAAAACCAATCAAGCAATGGCTCTGGTAGTTCATGCAAGATCGCCATGATGCTATCAGGGAAGAGATCACCAAACTTTTAGCTGTTGGCTTTATAAAAGAAGTGTATCATCCCGACTGGTTAGCAAATCCAGTTCTTGTTCGCAAGAAGAATAAAAGTTGGTGCATGTGTGTTGATTATACTGATCTCAACAAGGCATGCCCAAAAGATCCATTCGAACTTCCTCGCATTGATCAGGTGGTGGACTCAACCGCCGGGTGTGAGCTCCTGAGTTTCCTAGATGCCTACTCGGGGTATCACCAGATCCGCTAAAGAAGGAAGACTGCATTAAGACTTCATTCATCACGCTGTTTGGGGCTTTCTGCTACATCACGATGCCATTCGGGTTGAAAAACGCTGGCGCAACCTATCAGCGCATGAGACAGTAGTATTTTCACACTCAACTCAGACGCAACGTGGAAGCATATATGGATGATGTTGTTGTCAAATCTCGAATAAAGGAGGACCTCGTCTCTGATTTGACTGAGACATTCGAGAGCCTGAGGGTCTACAAGATGAAGCTCAACCCCAAGAAGTGTGTCTTCGGAGTCCCTTTGGGAAAGCTACTCAAATTCATCGTGTCTCATCACGGTATCGAAGCAAACTCGGAGAAGATCAACACCATCATGAAGTTGGAACCCCCGACTTGCCAGAAGGATGTCCAAAAGCTCATAGGATGCATGGTCGCACTTAGTAGATTTATTTTCCCGCCTAGGGATGCGGGGGATGCCGTTTTTCAAGCTCCTTAAGAAGCAGGAAAATTTTCAATGGACCCCCAAGGCACAAAGCTTTTGAGGATCTCAAGACGTTCCTGACCACACCTCCAGTGTTGGTTTTACCGATGCCCGAGGAACCCCTTATGCTTTACAAAGCAGCAACGACTTATGTAGTCAGCGCTGTAATCGTTGTGGAGCGGGAGGAGGTAGGACACTTGCAGAAGATTCAACACCCATTTTATTTCGTTAGCGAGGTATTGGGTGAGTCCAAGGTACGGTACCCGCAAATACAGAAACTATTGTACACCGTACTGATTACCTCTCGCAAGCTCAAGCATTATTTTCAAGAGCACACGATTTCGGTGGTCACTTCTTTTCTGATTGGAGACATACTCCACAACTAGGAAGCCACTGGAAGAATTGCAAAGTGGGCAGTCGAGCTCAGAGCCTTCGAAATTTTATAAGCACTCACCAACTTCACCGCCCAGTGGATAGAACTGCAAAATCCCACAGCCGTTGAAGAGCTTGAGTATTGGACAATGTACTTCGATCGTTCCCTCATGTTCAGTGGCACAGGGGCAAGCGTAGTGCTCATCTCTCCAAGAGGGGAATGGTTGAAATACGTTCTTCAAATTCATTTTCCAGTATCAAACAATGCCGCCGAGTACGAGGCACTCATCCATGGGCTTCGTATTGCCGTATCGCTTAGTATTCGACGATTGACGGTTTGCGGGGACTCGCAGCTCGTGATCAACCAAGTACAGAAGGATTGGTCGTGTATCGGCAATAATATGGCCGCATACTGCCAGGAGGTACACAAATTGGAGGATAAATTTGACGGGTTGGGGTTTATCCATGTGCTCCACCGAGATAGTGAAGTAGCAGACGAGCTCGCAAGATTAGGTTCCAGTCGGACAATAGTTCCGACTGGCGTATTCGTTGAAGAGCTTCATAAACCTATGATAAGCCGATAGCAAGAGTCGAGCAAGTCGGAGGAAAAGCTGGCCGAGGTGGAAGTTTTGGTCATCAACCCTGACTGGACAATTCCTTATCTGGATTATCTGTTGAAGGACAAGCTCCCTAAAGATCGCACATAGGCAGAACGTGTTGTGCACCGGAGTAAAAGCTATGTAGTGGTTGGAGAAGAGCTTTTTCGGAAGAGTGCTTCCGGAGTGCTAAGACGGTGTATATCAGAATGAGAAGGGAAGAATCTCCTCAAAGAAATCCACTTAGGGGTTTGCGGACATCATGCAACATCAAGCAGTCTAGTTGGTAAGGCTTATCGTCAAGGTTTCTTTTGGCTGACTGCAGCAATAGATGCGGAGGACATCGTCTGTACATGCGAAGGCTGTCAGTTTTTTGCTCGGCAGGTAAACATGCCGGGGCAGGAGCTGTAGACTATTCTGATCACCTGATCATTCGCAGTTTGGGGGCTCGACATGGTTGGACCCCTAAAGAAGGCTAAAGGTGGTTTCACTCATCTTTTCGTCGCTATCGACAAATTCATGAAGTGGATTAAGGCCAAACCAGTTGCCACGATCACAGCAGCCAAGGCCAGAGAATTCTTTCAAGAAATTATGATCAGATTTGGCATGCCGAATAGAATTATCACAGATAATGGCACTAAATTCAGAGGCGGTGAATTTCAAGATTGGCGTGATGAACTCGGCATCAAAATCTACTTTGCTTCTATGGGACATCCTCGAAGTAATGGACAGATCGAATGAGCCAACGGCATGGTGCTACATGGCTTAAAGGTAAGGATATTTGATCATCTTAAACCATATGCTACACAATGGGTCAAAAAATTGCCTTCAGTGCTCTAAGCGACTTCACGATCGCCAGAGCTTGGCTAGCACTCGTGGTCACTGTTTCCTTTAAATGGGTCCTGAGCCTCTCGGGCGCCTCCTTTAGTTGCAGGATGACTTGCCCCTCCAGGGCACATGAACTTCAGCATTGGCTCGGAGGATTCGCGGAGCTCAGTATATGACACTTTCGTAGTTTTGACCTTCTCATTGAGGACACCAAATTGCACTTGCGTCTTTTTCTTGTACTCTGCAAGCAAGGCGGATCGTCACCAAGAGCACTACAAGTATGATGAAGACAAAGGAGATTGAGTTGGGAAACATACCTTCTAGCTCTCGTTCCAACCTGTCAGAGTTGGCCCGAGCCCTAAAACTCTGAGCTCTCCAACATCTTGAGCTGCTCCTGAAGCCTCGCGATGGTGGAGTCCCAGGCTGAAGCGAGGAAAAAGAGTTAGAGGACAAACAATCAAGTACAACAACAAGAAGATTAAAGAAACACTTACATCGGAGGGAACTGGATAGATCTAGTTTCTCCTCTCGCAAAGTCTTGACTTGGGCCCGAAGCTCGCGCAGCTCGGCCTTGCCCTCGGTCTTGACCCGCTCCAGGTTGGCCTCATACTCCTGGCGCTTCTTGATCTTCGGGAGCATCCTCCGAAGAAATTCTAACTTCTTTTCGGAGTGGTCCCCTAGACTCTGACGATGAAAAAAAAGAATAATGAAGATATGCCACTTGGTGTGGACAAAAGAAGAAAGGAACCAATAACATACCTGAAACCAGTCGGACACATTCAACGGTGTGCTCATAAAGCTCCCTCTTCTCCTTCTCCTCCGCCTCATCGTCAACAGCCTCCCACTCACTCCCCTCATTGCGCCATGTGGCTCGAAGCGGAGATTTGGGGCGTGGGGGCGATTGCGGCTCTCGAGGAATTTCCTCCACTGGAGGGGAGGAGCAGGCGACAGGCTCTTGGGCTATTGGACTTGCGGTCGGCTCAGGTTGAGTGCGTGGCTGCGATGAAGGCAGCTTTGATTCGGGAACTACTTCGGTGTCCCCGAGTGCAGCAGCAATCAACGAGGTCGCCTTGGCCTAATTAGGAGCATCCTCAGGTTTGGTTTCCTGAGGTCTCCCAGTCGGCGCGTCCATAGGGATATCATCAGATGGCTTCCTGTTAAAGGGAGTGATCAGGACACAATCCTACAAAACAAGAGTAAGAGTCAATGGGAAAACTAATTTGTTGGACTTCTTTATTTTTATTTTGGGCCCTTTCCAAATGGTTGAGCCACTTGCAGAGGAACCCGGCTGCGGCGAAGCTGGCTGTGTTGTAGACTGAGCTGTGGGCTCTCGGAATGTTGGCCCCCCAGCCGGGCATTATGGACTTAGTGGCCCCTTAACCGCCAGCTTCTTCCCCTTTTTCGCACTTGGCTCCTCAGCCGAGGGGCTGGCCAGTCGCTTCAGCCCAGTACCCTTGTGCCGAGGGATGTTGGGGAGCGGAGCGTCAGAGAAGAAAGCGCATCGCTCCTGTAGATGGCGACAAGCACGGAGTTAGTTAACAGTCACTCAAAGATCAAAGATCAAGTACTGGTGGGCAAAAAATATTTACCTGAGGAGGGAGACTCTTCACGTTGAAGGGCTTCGAGCACCCCTCGTTGTGGATTTGGGTGTCCGAGGCGAAGAAGTCGCCCAGCCGGTTGAACAACACTTCGTCCGGGATTGGCTCGGGTACTTCCCGAGTGGGGTCAGATTCCCCACTGTACTCGAACCCCAAGTAGACTCGCTCCTTGAGGGGCTGCACTCGGCGGGGACAAAGCTAACAGCAATACCAACTCTGGTCAGGCCCTCCTCCTTTAGCTTATTGATTATTCCCAAGGGCTCCTCGACTTGCTCCATTTCGCTATCAGAGGGAACCAAGACCCAAGAAGAAGAAAATTTGGGCTTGTGCCCGACCAAAGGAGGAAGAAAAGGATCGGGATTGGCGTAATAAAACCATTCCTGGTGTCAACCCTTGTTGGAGGTTCTGAAGGGGATTGAGAAATAGGACTTCTTTAGTCCATCACACAACTGGAAGCCGGCCCCCTTAATCACCTTGGGGGCGCTTTTGCTCGGATAGGGTTTGAGAAGAAAAAGGTGGCGAAAGAGATTGAAGTGGGGGTGAATGCCGATGAATGCCTCGTAGAGATGGACAAAAATGGAAAGTTGCAAGATGAAATTAGGGTTCAAATGAATCAACTCAATCTTACAAAAATTGAGAAGACCACGAAGGAAAGCGCAGGCAGGAAGACCAAACCCGTGATGGAAGAAGGACTCAAAAACCATGATCTCCTCAGACCGAGGAGTGGGAAAGGACTCACCCGCCACCGAGTGCCCGCAAATCAACTCCAGCGCTAGGAGAACTCCGACGGCAACCATCTCCTCCAAGCGCTCCTCTATCGTCACCGAGGTAGCCCAATCCTTGGATGAGGATGGCATGGAGGCGTCCTGGGAGGGGGAAGAAGACATCTTTGGCGCAGGTGGAGGCGGCAGAAGAAAACTTAGATCAGTGGTGTGTTGTGGCAAAGGGACCGATGGCGGCATGGGATCTGGAGCTTGGTGGCGGCTAACCTTAGCGGCAGAACACAATGCGAAATTTAGAAGACGAAGAGGCAAGTGCGTGCAGTGGAGGGTAAAACCCTTTGCTCGTATTAAGTCTCGTATTTAAAGGAAGTGGCACTAGGTTTTCACCCTTGGGCGGGAAAAGCATTTTAACTTCCGTGAAAATGGTTTGGGCCTAACCTAGGGTACGCCCCATGATGGGCCACCAGCTGTGCACCGCGATAGTCGGGTACAGGTACTGCTCGGTCAAATCTAGTTTGGGATATGGTACGCCCTATGATGGGCCGACTGCCAGTCACTGTGTCAAGCAGGATTTGGGTACCTACCAAAGCAAATTAAAATGTCTTCTCGTAATATGCCCCATGTTGGGTTGACTACCGGTTACCGCACAAGTCAGAATCGGATATCACGAGTTGATTCTGGATAAGGGTTTCGAGTGTATGCTCTAAAAGAGCTGCCAGCTGTACATCGTGATAGTCGGGTATAGGTACCACTCGACTAAACCACAGTACGACCCATGATGGGCCGTCAGTTGTACACTGTGACAATCGTGTGCAAGTACCACTCGGCTAAACCACGGTACGCCCCTTGATGGGCTGTCAGCTGTACACCGCTATAGTCAGGTACATGTACCGCTTGGCCAAAGCCTATTTAAACAATGGTACGCTCCAGGATGGGCTAACTGCCAGTATCCCAATGATTGGGCTAGGTATCACTCGGAAATTCCTACACGTGGAGTTCTATTGAGTCCTTCACAATCTCATTGCCCGCAATAGAGCACTCGGCATAGAGAGGAGACCAGTCGGGAAGCTGCGTCAAGAACTGGAAGCACTCAGTGTGAAACACGACTCGGTTGGGATGCGACCAGAAAGGCGGCAACTCGATCGCAAAGCACTCGGGGGCTACTGTAGAGTACATGGACCCCGAGTATCTACATGGTGGGCCACGAGGACCACCCAAGAGGGGATGGGCTGAGCCGGCTACATAGAGACGGGCACCACCTGGACTGCAACCGCCGTATCTAACAAGGAAGGGCTAAAGATAGGAACCAACCTTGAATAGGAAAGATACGATTGTAATCTCGGATGCTAACATATTCAGCAAGAAAGGCTAGAGATAGAATCTCCACTTTGTAACTGACTAGGACTCCTCCTTGTAAACCCCGCCCCTCCACTATATAAAGGGGGCAGGGGACCCTAGCTCGGAGAACAACACCGAGCCCCAGAACACATGCACCGCATCGAGATCAAGATCGTGATCCTCATCAAGATCGAGATCCCTATAATCCCAGAACACAGGACTAGGGTATTACCTCTTCCGTGAAAGCCTAAACCTGTATAAACCCGTGTCTTGTGTTAACATCGAGTTTGGGATCCAGTGCTTAGCCCCATAATCATTATTGCTAACAACAAACATTGACAGGAGTAGAAGTAGTGCTCCCGACTGAGTTAACATTTAAATCACTCGAGTGGAAAACTACTTAGAAAAGGAATAAAAGCTAGAGCGAGTAAGCGACATAAATCTACTCGAAGAGTACAAAGATCAAGTATCCATTCGAGCAGCCAAGTGTCAATAGGCCTTACGAAGATATCACAACACGAAAATCCAAGAAAGAGAACTCGATGTTGGGGACTTAGTACTGCGAAAGGTGCAGAAACAGGATAACCACAACAAGTTATCACCTAAGTGGGAAGACCCCTATGTTGTAGTCGAGGCTACTCGACCAAGATTGGTGCAATTATCTACAGCAGACGGTGTGATACTTGAAAACTTGTGGAACATTGATCAGCTAAGAAAATTCTACGCGTGAAAAGAGAGTCGCATAGACATAGATCAAACAAGAACAAGCAAAGATCCCAGGTAAATAAAAATTCATTTTATTTATAATATTAACCGAAATCTTCCTATTACATTTTCAGAACAGGCTACCCTAGCTACCCTACAGCTACTTGCCGTCAGAGACGTCTCGCCTCCTCTTTTGCTCATTCATAGGCAAGCAGCTGATGGTCCCTGGAATAGGCCGGCAACCTCGCGGGAGGGGGTTGGAAGAGGCGACGAGTGGACGTAGACCAATTGATGGCAAATGATCCACCTCCTGTACCACCAAATGCCCTCGACCACCATCGTGATATGTTAAAGGGTGAGCAGGCGATGGACCGATGAAGCTGCTCCGAGCTTCACCTCCACCGCTGGTGCCGACGGCCTCGCTTTTTTCTCCTTTGGTGTCGGAGGAGGCGACACCTATCCTTAAGAGAGGAGCGGAGGTGGCATGGTCTTGTGGAGAAGCAGCACACACCTTGCTTGTCACTTCGTCCCCCTTTTCAGGCCACACCTCCCTCTCGATGGCCTCCCAATCGATCTTTTCCTCCTCTTCTTCGAGCCAGACCTCTTTTTCAATTGCATCCCAATCGATCTCATCATCTTCGTCAACGGAAAGGACGATGACAATGCGCCGAGAGGACCCCATAGCAAGAGGAGGGATCTCGACAGGAATCTCTCGAGGAGGGGCCCCCTTAAGGATCTCCAAGGAGGGAGGCGAAGGTGGTGAGGAGCCCATTAGAACGTCTAAAGCCAAAAAGTGATACAATACCGAAGGAAGAAAAGTGATGCTGAGAGACTGTGCGTCCCATCTATTTATAGCCCTAGGAGCGCGCCAGGCCAAGCGTCGCAAGCCAATGAGAGTCCGTGTCAGTTTCAGTTTACGAAGCATCACAGCTGTGCCTTCACATTAATGCAGAAGCCGAACAGACATCGAGTGATGGTGGGTCACGCAAAGACCGAAGGACGCGATGGCTACAGCAGGCCTTAGTAATAAAGGAGTAAGAGGAAGTGGCACTAAGTCTAATCAGCGTGCTCGGGGGATCATGCGCTCGGACGTACGATCAAAGAATATCGGATGTGACACCTACGCCCAACTGTCGCCTCGATGGCCTATTCGAGTAGAGAGTTAGGGGCCACGTCACGCTACCGCTAAGAGCATGAAACTCCGCCAAGTACACTCGGGGGCTTGGCCACCGAGGCGTATGGCCGAGAGTTCTCTTCAAAGGCATTCATGCCTACTTGTCATATCGAACTATCGAGTAAGAGGTCGAAGATTAGCATCGCTCAAATCCTCGCCTCGGCATAAGCCTCGCCCTCGATTCAAGGTGCTCATCGAGTAAGGGATCAGGAGTCATAGCAAATGCACAAGACTGACGCTCCGCTGACACCTCGATCCAGCTATCGAGTAGAAGCCGAGAGCAAAATCACAGCATATGTTGACTATACTCTACTCCCCACCCGATAGTCTCATTGAGGAGTTAGGGACTACAAGTAACTCGATACACGGTATACAGGTAATCCGACACCTTGTTTAATTTTTACCCTTTGTTAGTTCTCATTTAATCGATACAGCTATTGACTAGAGCACACTATAGACAGAAATTTTTATTTAATAAACATGAATCCCTTTGTACGCATTTACTCAACTCCGGGCTCAACAGGTCAGCAAACGAAGCCAAAGCGTGGCCATGCCTAAACCCGACGACGAGAAATTCTATCCTACGCGTAAACGAGCACCAGATTGTCAAACATCTAACACTCAGTGGCCGGTGGGAAACGAGGCCTCTAGTCAGTTCTACATACGCTGTCTAATAAAGCTCAAGTTTGCTATGCGGTCTAAGCCGTATGGTTGATGAAGACCGGCAAAGGATCGTGTAAGTTCCTAACGTAGTCCACACGGCATAGATATTATGCACAGCCTCTCCGAGCGCAAGCTTGGGGGCTCAGGAATTTAACAGGATCTTGTCTTAAGTTTTGTGCGTAGGTATAGCCAAGGCGCAAGCGTCGATTTATAATTGCTAACCAAAATTACATCTATTTGTGTCACCTTTGTTTGATCGGCAAGGAACCAAAAGACATGACACGAATGTACAAGCAAAATAGTTAGTATCTTTATCAAAAGGCGTTGAACTAGCATAGACTCCATTACATCGAGACCATCGACTTAAGGGCTTTGCTCATCCTCGCTGTCAAGAGACATTTCCAGCCCGTCCACAAACCGCTCAGCCTGATCTTAGAATGTGTCGACCAGGTCGTCAACCTTGTCCTCTTCACAAGCGAAGCCATCCTCCAGGTGCGAGAGATCCAGTTTCGTGTAATGGGAATTCATCATGGCAAGTAGGGATGACGTCGCAAGATGAGCTTAATTGGTCATGTGGCAGAGAGTCCTCGATTGCAGAGCAGCTAATGCCGTGTCTATCGTAGCCTTCTCCCCCTCGACCTTCTTCAAGCTCGCCTCCAAGGAAGAATTCCTGGCCTTTAGCATCTCTACAATTGTCCTGTTACTTCCAACCGAGCAATTGGCCGATCGCCGGGCCAAAGGCCTCTGCTACAATTGTGATGAGGTCTATATGCGTGGGCATCGGTGCAAGCGCCTCTTTCACCTGGAACTTCTGGAGGACGATGCCATCGATCGAGGAGATCGGCCGCAGAATGAGAGACTAACCTTCTCTGTCTCTCGGCTATTCAAGGCCCCAAACATGGCGCAACAATGCAAGTGCAGCTTCATCTTCGTGGCCAATGTCTTCTAACTCTCATCAACAATGTAGTACTCATAATTTTATCACGGGCAGCGGCTCTTCCCGGTCTTGGACATCGAGTCGGGCAAGCCGCAAAGAAGTTCTCGTAGCCGGTGGAGGCCATCTTCCTTGCCTTGGCATGATTCCTATCACAGAGTTTACCATTCAATCCCATAGTTTTATGGCTCCTTTTCTCATTATTCCCTTGGATGGGTTTGATGTGGTCTTAGGAGTTCCATGGTGCGCATCCTTGGGGATATTCAAGTGGAACTTTGAGACTCTTACCATGACTTTTACATCCTGTGGTCTGCGCTCAAGCTTCATGGCATGCGTGATGATCGCCACCTCGCTTGCTCCACTCCACCACCGCCGAGTCCACTCTCGTTCAGGAGATTTTACACCAGTTTGAAGCTATCTTTGCTGAACCACAGGGCCTTCCCCCATCTCGGTCCTGCGATCACCGCATTTGTTTGACGGCAGGCACTGATCCCGTGGTGGTGCGCCCTTATCGCTACCCATACCGCCAGAAAGATGAGATTGAGCGCCAATGTGCAGACATGCTCCAACAAGGCCTCATCCGGGTTAGTCGATCTCCCTTTTCTTCTCCGGTCTTGCTTGTTAAAAAGGCAGATGGCTCCTGGCGATTCTGTGTGGACTACAGAGCGCTCAATAGCCGCACCATTAAAGATCGCTTTCCCATTCCGGTGGTTGAAGAGTTATTGGATGAACTGCGGCATGCTACCTTCTTTTCCAAGCTGGATCTCCGCTCCGGATATCATCAAGTCAGAATGCATCCAGAGGACATTGAGAAGACAGCATTCTGAACACATCATGGCCATTTTGAATTTCTGGTTATGCCATTTGGACTGTCCAACGCTCCGTCCACTTTCCAAGCCCTCATGAATGACATTCTACAGGATTTCCTTCGTAAGTTTGTGCTGGTCTTTTTTGATGACATCCTGATTTATAGCCGGTTGGAGGAAGATCATTGCTCTCATTTATGTGCTGTTTTGGACCGCCTTCACTCCCACCAACTCTATTTGAAGAAGTCTAAATGCGCCTTTGCTCAGAGCTCCATTGCTTATTTGGGGCACATCATCTCCGGACAGGGCGTGGCAGCCGATCCTGCCAAGTTACAGGCTATTGCGTCTAGGCCGCACCCTCTGTCAGTAAAAGCCTTACGTGGTTTTCTCGGCCTCACTGGGTATTACAGGCGGTTCATCCGGGATTACGCCTCCCTGGCCGCCCCCCTTACTGCCTTGTTGCGCCACCACAATTTCAATTGGACTCCTGAGGCTGACACCGCTTTTGCTCGGTTGAAACAAGTCTTGATGTCTCCTCCCATTTTACAAATGCAGGATTTCTCTTCTTCCTTCATAGTGGAATGTGATGCTTCGGGTACAGGCATTGGGGCTATGCTACAATAACAGGGCCATCCCATTGCCTACTACAGTCGTCAGTTGGCTGCTCGTCATGTCAAGTTAGTCGCTTATGAGCGTGAGCTTATTGGATTATCTAAGGCAGTGCGCCATTGGCGTCCATATTTGTGGGGGCAGTCTTTTATTATTCGCACTGATCATGGCAGCCTCAAATATTTGTTGGAACAAGCTCTAGTAACCCCCCCCACAGCAGCATTGGTTGAGCAAGCTTATGGGCTTTGATTTTCGGGTGGAATACAAGCTAGGCAAGTCTAACATGGTGGCTGATGCCTTATCACGCCTCCATCCACCCGAACCAACTTGTGCATTACTTTCTCAGCCGGTGGCAGTCACTAGAAATGAATGGCTCCAGGAGTTGCGCCATCATCCAGAAGTTCGGCATCTCATCACCAAGCTCGAGTCATCTGCGGCTGTTTCAGCTTCGACCGCCTCGACCACTACTTCAGATCAGCCAAGTCCTCAACAGCACCGTTGGCGGGTGGTGGACGCCCTGGTCTATCGCGACCATCGACACTTTGTGCCGGCTGCGTCATCTTTGGTGACCACCATTATCTCCTCCATCCATGACCTTACCCATGAGGGTGTACAAAAGACATTACACCATTTGAAGGCCGAGTTTTATTGGGCTAAGCAGCGTCAGACAGTGGAGGCCTATGTCGCCTAGTGCCAGGTGTGTCAGCGCAATAAAACAAGTTCTTTATCACCGGCGGGTCTCTTGCAACCCCTCTCCATTCCCCGGCAGGTCTGGGCGGATATTTCCATGGACTTCATCACGGCCCTTCCTAAGTCATTGGGCAAGACGGCCATCTTCGTGGTAGTGGACCGACTTTCTAAGTATTCCCACTTTATGGCTTTACATAAACCCACCACAGCAACCGCCGTGGCTTCGCTTTTCTTTGATAACATCGTCCGCCTACATGGGATTCCGGAATTCATTGTCTCGGATCGAGACCCTATTTTTCTCAATGCTTTTTGGCAAGATTTATTTAAGCGCAGTGGTACTACTCTTCTTTTCTCCACCGCTTATCACCCGCAGACGGATGGTCAAACAGAGGTGGTTAACCGCACTATTGAGATGTACCTTCGATGCCTTGCAGCTGATCATCCTTCGTCCTGGGTCAAGTGGCTTCCCTGGGCCGAATTCTGCTTTAACACATCTTTTCATTCTGCCCACCGGATGACACCTTTTGAGTTGGTTTATGGTCGTCCACCGCCTACCTTGTTGCCATATCAGCAGGTCTCGACACCCATTGATGCGTGGATTGTCAATTGGTTGATAGGGACACTCTTCGACTCAAGCAAAGGATCATTTGTCCAGAGCTCCAAACCGTATGAAACAGCAGTATGACGCCAACATCGCGAAGTGGAGTTCCAAAAGGGCGCTTGGGTCTGGCTTCGCTTACAACCACACCGCCACTCTCCGTCATGCAAGACTTCCTCTCATAAACTTGTTGCGTTACTTCGCCCATACCAAGTGGAAGCTCGGATTGGGCTCGTGGCTTACGGCTAGCGCTGCCTCCAGATGCTCGCCTTCATAATGTTTTTTCATGTGTCTCTTTTGAAGCCGCTCAAGGGTGAACCTCCCGTCAAGTCCCAGCTCTTCCAGTGAGGTATCGCCATCTCAGTCTGCGCTATAAGGATGCCATATCAGCTGTTGGCTCGGCGTTTTCTTCAAGGCTTGCGCCAATTGTTGGTGCATCGGACCGGTGAATCTTCACCGACGCAACATGGGTGGATGCTGCAACTCTCCGCTTTCCTTTCTGACATTAAGCTTGAGGACAAGCTTGTTTTTCAAGGGGAGTGATGTTATGCGCAAGTCCTTTGATCAGTCTATTTTAGGAAGAAGCGGACTTAGGGAAGTCCCGACATCGCTTTCGGTTATTTCCTTTATTTCAGTTAATGCTTCCTTTTCCAATTGTTATCCTTAATTGAGTCGGTTAGAGATAGTTTGTTAAGATTTTCCAAACATTATATATATGAGAAATAAAGAAGAAAAGGGCATACTGATTTTGATGCCGCAATTCTTGCGTGAGGCGGTGGCTCTGACAACACCAACTTATCTTCTCTCGTGAGCAAGATCGAGTTCCAACGGCGGAGGCGCTGCCCTGCCTTAGGCCGTACTCGAGCACACTCAAGCAAGGTCTCCTGGACTCTGCTCATATCAGAGACCCAAGCATACATTGTCACAACATCACCCTCTTGAAAGCCCTCTTTGCCTTCAGTCTCACATTTAATATCCACGTCAATAGAAGGAACCATCTCTAGTACAAGCTCTACATCGTGAGCTTCTTCATCAGAAAGCCCAACAACTTGTGTCAGTGGTGCAGCTCGTTCCTCCACAGACATGCCCCACACAGTTCTTGGAATGGAAGGATTTTCTGCAGTTAAACACTATTGTCGCAATCTTCAGAAAACACAGAGTTCGTGATATCGCTGAAGTTCAGAAAACTTCGTGACAATGAGGCATCAAGACTTCAGATGGCAAAGCTTTAGAGCAAAGAGCGACAGAGGGGAGACATGTAAGTCCGGCTCGCGATGCTTGAGTAACGACGGACGACGATGATCTGGCGAGCGGTTTTGCCTCTGGCGAGGCGACCCAGACAAAAGGAAACCAAGGCTCGGCTTCCGTGACGGAGAAGGAATCGGATACTGGAAGAAAAATCAACTCGTTGGTTTTTGTTTTGATCTCGGTTGGATTTTGATTTGGATGGCAGGCCGTGGACGTGGGCTGCACTATATATTCAAAGCCAATGAAGCTAAACCCAACAATCCAAGGTGCGTAAGAGGATTTTTCAGAGAGAAAAATTCAGATCTCGCACAAGAAGCAAGAGCATCATTTGAGCGCAATTTTCCGGTGTTCGAGGAGGTCACAGATCTGTCCAAGATGTCTGGCGATAAAACTAGCAAAGACAAGGGGCCGGTTGATCGCAAGTCGGTAGGATGAGGCCGACAGTACAAATTTCGGTCCGTGAAGTTCGACGTTACGCAATTTCGGTTTGTGGCAGATGAGGGTCAAGGATCTCTTGGTGCAACAGGGGATTGTGACAGCTCTCAGGGAGACCAAGCCGGAGAAGGTAGGAGACGATGACTGGGAGGAGATGCAGATGCAGCACCGCTACCATACTACCGTGTCTCTCGATCGTCATGTACCATGTCATGGGGTTGTCGACACCGAAGGAAATTTGGGATAAGTCGCGGTCGGTTCATGTCCAAAACTCTTACCAAAGAAGTCAGATCTCAAGCGAAATTGTATGGGCTGAAGATGCATGAGGATGCTGATCTAAAGGAGCACGTGGATGTTTTCAATCAGTTGGTCACGGATCTAGGGCAGCTAGATGTGAAGATTGCTGATGAAGACAAGGCTATTATTATTCTATGTTCGCTGCCACAGTCCTATGAGCATCTGGTCACGACGCTGACGTACAGCAAGGATAGCATCAAGACGGAGGACATCACTGCGGTTCTACTTGCTCATGAGATGAGAAAGAAGAAGAGTGCAGAGAAGGAGGCTCCGTCCCATGCTTTGCTAGTCAAAAGTGATCAAGATAGCGGGCAGGGGACACGGAAAAAGAACAGGAAGAGTAAGGGTGTGCGGTGTTTCAGATGTGATGAGTGGGGACATGTGAAGAGGAACTGTCCAATGAAAGATGGAAGCGCTAATTTGGTAAAGACTAAAGGTGACTCAGAAAGCGACAATTGTGAAGTTCTCTCGGTGTCAAATAAGCAGTCAAGTGAAGCGTGGATATTAGATTCTGGAAGCTCCTATCATGCAACACACAGGAAGGAGGTATTTTGTTCGTACTGCTCGCCGATGATTTTGATTCACTACTTGGGAGATGGCACGGGTTGTCGTGGTCGCTGGTGTAGGTGACATCAAGATCAAGATGTCGATGGAATGACATGATACTTGTGGTGTGAAGCATGTGCCGTGGCTAAGGAGAAATCTGATTTCGCTTGGGGCCTTACATGATGGAGGGATGACGTTCCAATCTGGTGAAGATGGGAAGACCATGGTGATCATGAAGGGCGGCAAGACTGTGATGGTTGGAGAGCTGACAGGTTCTCATCTGTACATGGTGAGAGGGATTGCTGTTGCAGGTGGAGTCATTGAGTCAGTGTTAGCAGCTTCTACTCCAGAGGGTGGCAGGTCTGAGGTCAAATCAGACTTGCCGGGTGGCTTGGCGTGAGCTACAAAGACGGCAACCAGAGTCCGGGTACGCGGGTTCGACGTGAACAGGGACGACTTCAAGGTGACGGACCATATTCGTCAAGGTGGAGTTTGTTAGGGTTTGTGTCGAATATGTGTACGAGTATGGTTACAATTGGACTCTGTGTTGTAATAGGCAGGGGGAGATAGAGTAGGAGTCGGACTCTATATCCTTGTCCCCTATATAAAGGGTGCAGCCCTGGTGTAAGAAGTGAACGACTAACAATAGTAGCATAGGCAAAGAAGGGGGCATGGCCTGCTGTGGCCGTGCTCCATGTAGCCGGTATGCTGCGGTATTGTTGATTGGGGAGGAGCGCCCATAATCAGAGCCCCGCAGATGTAGGTGCAAGCCGAACTACGTTACCAAACATCGTGTCTCCTTGTGTCGTTCTGATCTTACATTGGTATCGGCCCTGTTTTTCCCAACACTGCACAACATGGTTGATCAATGGAACACCTTCAACCATATTTTTCACTGCTAGATCTCTTAAGGACCGAAAGTTGAGGTGACCATATCGGGCATGCCATAACCAAGCCTTATCTTCAACTTTTGACAACAAACATACTGGCTGACAAGATTTTAGCACAATCTTGTACAGCCTGTTTGAAGTTCTTTCAACCTTCATCAATAATATCCCTCTTCTATCATAGATCCATAAAAAGGATTCTTGCATTGTAATTCTGCTACCCATCTCTATCAGCTGTCCAAGGCTGATTATGTTATTACGCAACTAGGGTATGTAATATACCCCAGTTAGCAGTCTCTGCTCTCCATTCCTGCACTGCAGAAGAACTGAGCCTTTTCCTTTGATCTCAATTGTTGAGCCATCTCCAAATCTCACATGCCCACTGATCTCTTCATCTAGTTCCTTGAACATGGAATACTTTCCTGTCATATAGTTACTCGCTCCATTGTCGAGATACCAAATATCTGATTCCACCGAATTGTGTTCAGATGAGAAGCATTACTGTGTTTCAACTTCTTCATTGAGATGAACTGACTCTTGTGGCTCCTCTACACAAGCTGCTAATAACAACGTTGGCTCTTCATCTTGTGCTGTTGCAAGATTTGCTTACTCTTCCCTCACACGGCGTGGCTTGTGACATTCCGAGGCATAATGCCCGAAGACATCACAATTGAAGCACTTGACTCTGCTCTTGTCGTGTGCTCGAATTGGTCCTCGGCTTCCTTCGCCCTCCTGGCGATACATCTTGCCTGTGCCACGGTCGGAACTCCTTTGTCCACGACCGCGACCAAGTGGCTTACCACGGCCATGACTCTCCCAGGTCTTAATTTTTGATGATGATTCCCTACCGTCATCTGTTTGTCGCATCTGCCACTCAGCTTGAGTAAGCAACAGCTGCCCGTCGCTATTGCCTTCGCTTTGTCTTCTTATTCGTTCTTCATATACTTTGAGGCGGCCGATTGCTTCTTCAATCGTCATCACCTCCAAGTCAGAGAATTGCTCAATTGCGGCGACAACCTGTAGGAACTTGTCAGGTACTGAACCAAGTAACTTCTTTACCAGCATTGCTTCTTACAATTCATCTCCCAAACTGCGAATTTGATTTGCCAGGTTTGTAATTTTCCCGGCAAATTCATCGACAGTTTCTGATTCCTTCATCCGCAGTGCTTCAAAATCACTTCTCAATGTCTGGATTCTTTCCTTCTTTACCCAATCAGCACCAAGATTCATGATCTTCAAGCTTTCCCGCGCTTCTTTGGCCGTTTTGTGTTTGGCCTGCTGCAGCACAATCTCTTCTAGAACCGCCTGATAGATGTAGGCCAGCGCCATCTTATTTTTTCTTCTTTCCACGACAGCACTAGCCGTGGGTTCTACTGCCTCCCAGACGCCTTGTGCATCCATAAAAACTTCCATCTTGATTGCCCAAGTGGTATAATTGATTGATGTCAACATCGGGTAGTGTAGGGTTACACCACCCTCCTTCGACACCGCCCTCTCGATGATTGACATCAGATGAACTGGAGGAGGTGAAAACCAAGATGGCTCTGATACCACTTGTTGTCACAATCTTCAGAAAACACAAAGTTTGCATACTGTTGAAGTTCAGGAAAAACATCAGGACAGCAGGGCTTCAGCACTTCGGGATGTCAAAGCTTCAGAGCAAAGAGTGACAGAGGGGAGACATGCAAGTTTTGGTGCTGCGCTCTGACTGCAGCGTTTTCTGTTTTCTTCGTTAGCTTAAATAGAAATACTAGATTACAGACTACCAACTAACTCCTCCAATCAAATCTTCCTGATTACATCTGCAGCTAACTACTTGATCCGAACAAACTGAAGGCAAATTAGAGGTAAGCTAACCGAAGCAGAGTTCGGCAACTACCTGAACTAAAACAAGTAAATACTGTTACTTATCTCGGCAACAGATATATCAGGCTTAAGTCCAACAAAAACAAAATCGAACAGTTATATTCTAAAACCAAAAGCACAGTTTGAAGATACAGACTATTGACTTTGCGATCTTCCTTTGTTCTATTTACTTTTTCCAATAATGACAGAGAAGGCACTAAAGGAAATACCTTGCGTGCAATTTTTTTGACAGTCGCTTCACTAAAATGTGGCAGCTGCAAGAAAGGTGCTATTCCTTCCGAGATACCTCCACCAGCTTCTCGTGCACTGAGGGGAACAGCCTACAATGTGGGCAACCAAGCACATTGCATTGCCATCAATGGCGATGGACAAGCTTATGAACCGGAAGCTGATTTTGTTATGAAAGCCAAAAGGTACATTGAGGCTTGTGAAATTACAAACTAAGGACAACTCAATTTCTGAGCAAATAACAGGACTCTTCTCTAGATGTAGCCAAAAAAAAAAAAATAGGTACAGATGAAAGCCATAGTGACAGAGCGAATACGCAATGGAAGCTTAAGCAGACAGAGTGAACCAAAGAAGACACGTCAAAACACCACACAGACCAATCAAAGATTACCATCATTAACTGATAAAGTACCACATCTTCCCTGGCCCTGCCAAATCTTCCTTGGCAAGGACGCCACTTAGTTCAGTACCTGGTGTGACAGGAGTGCGGGGAAATGTCAAGTATTAACTGTTCTGGCTGGAACACCTTTTGACAAAATTTTTTTGGGACATGAGATTAACATGTACGCAATACACTATCTGGTTGTATGTTGTTCAAGGTTTTCAGGATTGCGATCCATACCCATTCTGATCCTAATCCTATGTATGATCATAATAAGGTGGTACAGTGTAAAATACTAGTCCATATCATACATGCTTTAACAACATGATTTTCAAGGCATGATCCTACGATCTGATCCTGGCAGCACATATACATAATACAATCCTACGTAGAATCCAGACCGTGACAACCTTGACACTGATGGTCATGTATCCTAACAAAAGAGCACAAAACTGACTGATTGATTGCATGGATCTCCTATGTAAGAGATAAATTTCTTTGCTGCAAACTGAAATTTTAATTGCCAACTCACCCTTTTATCGAATGATAAAGCTAACCAGGCTTTTTATCGAATGATAAAGCTAACCAGGCTGGATATAATTTTTTTCAGCAAAACCATATAATTTAGTGAGTCTCCCATGTGCAACATTTTGGTTAATGCAGTCTCGTCATCCAAGATTGGAGTTCCAAAATATCAGTGACTGAATGGTGCAGATCCCTAGACGGATAACATGGTGAATAAAAAATGATAGCTAGTATTTTGTAGTCATCATCGTTATCACAGCATCGTTAAAGCGTTGTTTAAGCTACGCTTAAGCGGTAAGGCGGTTAGGTGAGATTGCACCACGGCCTTGCCTTGCCGGAGCTGTGCATGGCGTCCGCCTTATGGGAAAGGTGATGCCATGGTGTCGCGGGAGGTTGAGGCCAATGCCATAGATGGGAGCTGAGTAGGGGGATTCAGGGTAATAGAGAGAGGGGTCAGTCGCTAACTCTGTTAATTGAAGAGAAAGCGAGAGGGAGCTAATCCAACTCACTGGTCACCGCTGGCCTTGTCACCAGCCGCTGCTCCTTTGCCAGATCTGGATCTAGAATCACCAGTCATTGACTCGCCGGTGCCAGATCCGGCTCATCGACACTAGATCTAGGTAGAGGTGCACCTCGCTCCTCTCGGGTGCATGTCGCTCTAAATCCTCCACTTATGGATGTGGTGCATCGGCACTGCCGTGCCGGCTTAGGTGCTCATTAGAGTGGTTGGGAAGAGAGATATGAAGTCAGCTGCCTCGTAGAGGAGAAACGGTAGTAGATCTACCAACTCCAATGGTGAGTGGGAGGAGAGCGAAGTGGGAAGGAGATGCATCGATATGTTGTGTGTTGGACGAGCTGTATTCCCTTCTCTTCATGGTTAGGACAAAACTATGATCCTCTCTTGTTGATTGCCTACTGTTATCTCTGTTCTGCTTCTATGTACCACCCATAAATACAAGTTGCACAAATTTTGAAGAAAGCAAGGGGGTAAGTTATCACTATCTACTCTTCATTTATGCTTTAGTATTTATGCAACTTTTAAAAAGAGGTACATAGAAGTACCGCTTGTTCTTTTTTACTTATTTTCTAGAATTCATGTAGTCAAACTTTCTACTAATACATTTAAAACTATCTAGATTGACTATATGAAAATTATATCATTAGATATGTTGTAAAAAATATTTTCATAATCTTATAATTTTACTAGTATATCTTAATGTAAAGTTATAAAAAGTAACGGTCAAATTCATACCTTGGACACCATAAAATGTCCAAAACATCAAGTAAAAAAGAATAGAATTTATCAGCCTACTGAGTTGTTGACATCACAACACTTCTATTAGTAATAGGTGTTTGCTAAATAGTATTTGAGCGTTTTTTGTTTGTCAACACTCAAATTTTTCTATCCATGAGATATTGCTTTATGATCCATGTTGTACTATATCATTTTAACTATGATGATAAGGGAATATGCTTTTCCTCTATGAAAGCATTTCATCTACTGTGGGAGTTAAGTACTGCCTGTAGATATCTGCAATTTTTCAGTTTGCAAAGAAGCAATGTTTCATGAGTCGTGTGCAAGGGTCATGCGCAGTTGAGCACTAGTAATTGTAACGAGACTATGGAACCCACAATTGGACAGAAACAATGTTAGGATGACCTTCTGATTGGTAACAGGCAGCATGGTAGCATGGTTATCACGGCGCCCCGGCGAGGCGAGTCGCCTCCGGGGCGCCTGGACGCCTAGGCGCCTAGGCGGGCGCCTAGGCGAGGATTAGGCGACCAAAAATATCCACCTGGTAGAGTCTTTTCCTCCCCTCTTGATTCCTTCCAGCACCACTTAAACAGTTAGCCACCCACCCCCCCTCTCTCGCTTTGGGCAGCCCACCAGCCAGCCACTCTCCTGCTCTCCCTCTCTCCCTCTCTCTCTCGGCTGGGCCCAGCCCAGCCCCCTCCCCCTCTCCCTCTATCTCTCTCTCTGCGTCGCCCCCTCCATCTCGCGAAGTGCCGCCCCCTCCAGGCCTCCACTCCGTCTCGCACATCAGGCAGAGGAGCGCAGCGCATCAGCAGAGGAGTCGAAGCACCGAGCGGAGCTGCCGAGCGGAGCGGAGGCAGCGCATCAGCAGAGGAGCAGCCAAGCAGGAGGCGAAGGAGGAGAAGGGGAAGCGGAGGAGGAGGGGTAGGCGGAGGAGCAGCAGAGCAGGAGGCGAAGGAGGAGAAGGGGAAGCGGAGGAGGAGGGGTAGGCGGAGGAGCGGCAGGCGAAGGAGGAGGGGGAGGCGGAAGAGGAGCGCGAGGCGGAGGGAGTACCGGAGTCGAAGCGCCGGGGGCGGAGAAGCTGCTGGCGGCGGCGGCGGCGCGAAGCTAGGGTTCCCCTGCGCTCCGCCTCTCCGGTACACGGTCTCGACTCCCCCCGTGCGTACCTCTCTGGTCTGGTCTCTCGGTCCACGGTCGTAGCTGCTTTAGTCTTCAGCCAAACGTCCAGTCGCCCGCCCCAGAAAGCCTGACGACGCCTAGGCGTCCCCGCCGCGACGCCATGGCGCCAGCGGCCGCCTGGCCGGCTTCAGGCGAGGCGACGAGGCACGGCGAGCCCGGCCGGCCGACTGGACGCCTAGTCGGCGCCTAGGCGTCGCCTAGGCGACGCCGTGATAAGCATGCATGGTAGTAACATTTTCTGAACAATTTGTAGATAAGTGCATATATAACTCAATTTGTCCATTGCGCCAATACTTTTTGTAATACAGATCTACAAGAAGGGACACATTATGGATTTTGTGAATTCTGGTACAACAAGATATAAAAAGTCCATTATTAAAGGAAACAAGTGCAATGTAGTGTACACGGTACTCTGTAAAAAAGACACATCAGGAGGGAATCACCTTGCTCAAGATGGGAGTCCACATTGAGAAGTACATATACACATGCCTATTTGTAACACTGTATTTCGATAGTTGGAAAAAGTAATTTTCGATCTCATAAAAGCTGTTTTCCTCAAAAATTCATCTGAAATTCAAACATTATAAATAGCCCCTTAGCGTGGTAGCTCAGCAGATGTTAAGAACTCCTGCTCCAAGCTATAGCATTTTTGGCTGATTTGGGACTCTGCATTAGCAATTTCACCCAAGTTAATAGCCAACGACCCGCATCTATCTTCAACTCTTGTACATAGCAAGGGTTGTATCTCTCCAACATTTTCTAGAGCAACATGGCATGAGTTTGACCTTTTTGTTTGCAAGGACTGCAAAGTCATCTCAACTTGCTTCATAGTTGGTCTCTCTTCACCGCGGAGCCTCAAGCACATCTCCACAAGAGAGGCAACATTGTTAATCTCTTCATCAGTTGCTTCCTCACGAATTTGAGCGGCAACTATCTCTTTGATAGGCCTCACTTTCAACTCCTGAAGAAAGTAGTTGGACAAGTTATGCTTTGAGCCTGATACACTTGTAAAAATAGGCTCCCTTCTTAGAAGTAGCTCTACAAGTACCACACCAAAACTATATACGTCACTCTTCTCATTTAGCTGCCTAGTATGGTAATACTCGGGATCCATGTACCCAAATGTGCCTTGCACATTTGTAACAACATGAGTTTGATCAATAGGAACCAATCTTGAAGCGCCAAAGTCTGATACTTTAGCAGTGTAATTTGCATCCAGGAGTATATTGGAGGACTTCACGTCACGATGGAAGACTGATACCGAAGCTGCTGAATGGAGATAATATAGAGCTCCTGCAGATTCCATAGCAATTCTTAGACAATCGCTCCACGACAAAGAGAAATCACTCCTGGAACCAGAATGAAGAATTTCAAATAATGAACCATTTGAAATGAAATCATACACCAATAGTGGGACCTCGGTTTCAAGACAACATCCGAAGAGTTTAACTATATTTCGGTGATTTATTTGAGAGAGAATTGCCACCTCATTTATGAATTGCTTGATTTCACCTTCCTTAATGTCCTTAGACCTTTTTATGGCCACCACACGTTGGTCGGATAATATGCCTTTATACACCATGCCATGCCCTCCACGACCAAGGATACGTGTCGGATCAAAGTTATTTGTTGCCTTTTCTAGTTCCTCCAAAGAGAAAATCTTTGTGTTGTCACTTGCATTTTCATCGGATGATATTAGTTGTTCTAGGAGAAGGCCTTGGTTCTTCCGAAAATGCTTCCTGCATAGTTGCTTTTGGATATCTCTTTTCCATCTACGGATGAGAAACATTGCACTTAAGCTGACAAGTAAAACACCGAAACCAACACTAAGCCCAATGGCAATACCTGTAATAATTATACTCCTCAGTCCTGTGCTGCTTTGTCTTTCTCATAACTTCGTGTTCATTGTAAAATTAACTAGTGTATAAAACTCACCTAATAGAAGATTTTGCTTTTTTGTTGAGGTGCATTGCATTGTTGTAATATTATATTGTGTTTTGTAAGGACAATCAGTGCAATAGTATTTTCCTATAGTGTTATGGCATACTCCTTTGCAAATGCCTGGTGTGTTGCACTCGTCAATATCTGCAACCACATATTAGTAAAATGAGACAGAAGTTTACAAAACATGATACTGAGAAAAGACACCATAACTGCTTTGGACATATAGAAATTCCTAGATTAAGTTAAATAAATATAAATTCCCATGTTAACTGGAGAGGATAGAAAGAAATCATATTTCATAATCCATTTGCACTTTGATTAAGGTTTGGATAGGTTCCATTGTCTATTATCCCTAAGATGGTCCAAAAAGCTTGGCAGCATGTGTGTTTGTTTGATTGTTGCTAGAAAGCAGATAAAAACATCGAGATTCTGCTTTTAGAGCGAAAGAGAATCATAGAGGCAAAGAAATACACAAAGTTAACGGCCTGGAATGCTATTCACTACAGGTTGTAAAAATACAAAGGGATTACAAGCTGTAATTATATATAATGTTCTTTAAGGCATTGTTTGAGAGACCCATTTCCTACAGGGATCCATATAGGTGGGTCAAGAATTTGAACAAAAATCCTGGCCCATCGATGTGGATGAGCCGGATTGTGCCGAACCAAACGAAGCCTAAAGGGGGATGATAAGAATCAGAATTCCCCGCGCATGGTGTTTTTTAATTTTTGCAATGACCATCCATGCCAGTTTAACTGCTGAACATAGAAAACGTTACTGTTCTAGCAGAACATTTTAATGTATGAATTCTTAGAAAATTTATTACTTTAAAGCATAGATTCCCCAAGATGGGAAATTTCTAGACTTCTAATTTTAAAACTTAAAACTCAATTGCGCTTGCTCAATCGCTCCATGCTATTTAGGTGTAGCTGTGAGTATTATTTAAAGTGCAATCAATGTGTTAAATAAAAATGATTAGAACCTTAATCCAGCATAAGGACAAGAAATTATGATTTTTTTTCCTGTACTGCCATTAAAGTCCAATATTAATGTTTTTATGAATCATATCCATTATTAGTGGTAAACATATAAATGTATATACAACATGTGTGTGAGAGAGAACCTTCACAGCCATTCCGAACATATGGATTTCCGTTAAAGCCAGACACACATTTGCATTGATAACCAGTGTAACCGTATGTTGAGTTGACTCCCAGGCATGTGCTATTGATGCTAACACATGCATATGCAGAGGTGTTCTGAAGTGCCTCTTGGCAAGTTAGATTGGCAACGGCCCATTGCACAGCTGCCGATTCCCCAGAACCGATATAGAGTTGAGGTTCCTTCGGTACATGCATCCCATCCATGTCATGCTTGTAAGTTGTGCTGTCTTCAATTCCTACGAGCCTGTCACTGACATTTATATATGTCACACGATATCGATCATTTAGTTGGAGGCTGGATGTGGACATGTCCGTGCAGTAGAGCTGAAATAGCTTCCTTGCAGAACAACCCTCTTCTAGGCCGAATGGAAATGGAACACTGATGTTCCCACACTGTCGAGAACAGTTTACCTTCTGTTGGACTGGATTATATCCTATTTTCAAAATGAAATCAAGAGATTCATGAGTAAATTAAACACCTTATAATACAAAAACAAAAGTGGGGTACTAGAATTATTTACAAAGTGAAATGGAGGGAGTACATATTTAATTTTACAGGATATTACATATATCTCCACCTTATTTTCTCCATAAAATTCAATATTCTCTGCCTACTTGCAATTTTGCAAAGTTTCATGGTCACAGTTGGCTTCCATGCATCAAATCTGTTGAGAATACTAGGGTTCTCAAATGTGGAGCAACTGTTATGTTACGTGAGTATGATCACGGATTTTGTTTTTTGGTGTAATGTTATCTTCTTTGTAAAACAGGAAAAGCCGTATCAAGATATAGTTGTTGGAGCAGGATAAACTACCTGTATCAAGCGAGCAGCCATCGAGTACGTAAGGATTACCATGATACCCACCATCACATAAGCAATTGTAACCATGACCTGGTGCAAGGTCATTATTGTCCAAGCAACTGCTATGGCTGCTGACACAGGCATAGTTGGTATTATTAACCAAGGTGCTAGCACATGTCGGTTGATCTATGATAGTCCACGACATCCATTAGTAGACAGTAGTTATATTGATTCCGTCCCACATGGAGGTTCGGTTGGGATGCCTATCAACTTTGAGTTTGGTGTCTCTTTGAAGGACAAACTGTAGCTGTAAGCTGCGAGCATGAATGGGAATCTTCATGGAGCAACATCCGGTACCATTGCAATCCTGCCTGGCAATGGTCTCTGTGATTTCCTTGTTAGGGCAGGTAACAGAACAAAGCGGCGAAATCGCATTTGTGTCTGCTTGATCTAGCAGCTGGTATACATCGAAGTCACAGCCAGTGAACTTTAGTTCGGCGTACCCAATGTTCAAAGATCTCCCAAGTGTCTTCCATGACATGTTGTAAACGTTGACACCAAATCTCATGGGGATATATTGTGAATATGAAACTTTGAATGCTGTTATGAGAAAAGCACATGAAGTTTGTAGTGAGAACGATTGCAAAGGTGACTAAAGGACACAAACATTGCAATCTCGAATACAAACAAAGGAGGGAACCATTTATTGTTACCGGAATTCTCACATTAATCAAGAAAACGTCAAAAGATCTAGGACTAAAATGGAGTAGGTGTGAGTGTATGAGGTCGTCTTCTACTTTAGGAGGTCGTCTTCTACTTCCAGACTAACTCACGCACTCTATGGATGGATGCTGGTGCTAAAGGGGTATACACATTCCGGCTGATGGTAGGGTGGGCTCTAGCCCTAGTTGACCAACCGTTGTGTCCACCCCCATCCACTCATCTTGTGGACCCTAGATTAGACAGCTTACATTAAAACAAATATTCCATGTCAAATATGTCAGATGAAAACCGATGTCATAGAATTTGAATTTAAAATTTTGATATATTATTCCATTCAGAGAGCGTGCATAGTTATGCATACTTTTTAGTTAGGTCAGGCTAGCCATATAACACCATTCCAAAATCAAACCATCTCACCACCCCTAAAAAACCCTAAACTGATTTATAAATGGATATGAACAGATAAGATGAAGTAAAACAACTCATTATCAGCTGGCTTAACTCTTTGTAAATATGGATTGAACTCTTTGTAAATATGCACTTCCTCTTTATATATAAATACATATAACAGTAGAAGCCTCTCATACTGTTTTCCACAAAAAAGGATAATATCTGAAATAAAGGAATCATGTCCCTATGCATAGAAATGAAATGAAATGGAAGCATATGCACTGAATTTGGTCCTAAATTGAAATTTTGGCATTTATTTGGATTTTTTGCAACTAAGAAATATGTTTTTAATATAACCTAGAAAGGTTATAGAATTTCAAACTTTAGTTTTGAATCATCAAAAAGTTTGTAAATTTTTTTTATAAATCCTAACTAACCTTCAAATCACCTCCAAAAAGTTTTAGAAAATTTTGAAATCATTTGATGCTCCAAAAAAATCAAAAAACAACAACTTTAAAAAGAAATAGAGGCACTGTCAGATTTTTATAAGCAGCCACAAGCATGATCATGCTCTAAAATTTAATGGTATCATCGATAGTACCCCAGAATCTTACCAAAAAATGTTCATAAATTTTGAACTTCATTTGTTACCTTTGGAAAATAAAAAACAACAAGACTTTTAAAAGGGTGGAAGCATTGTTAGAATTTTATAAAAATCCACACATTTGAACATTTGAAATTTGTATGAAAACATTAGTGATGCCTCAGGACCATCCACAAAAATTGTCAAAATTTCCAAACTTGTTTTGAATCCTCAATTAAACCTAGGAAGAAGGGCTGCCAAAATTCAAACTTGGTTTTCTTTTTTTCTCCTTTTTCCTATCTCACTACCAATATGGGCCCACTTGCTAGCCAGTCACCTCACTCCTCCCTCTCCCTCTGCCTACTGCCCCTTAGCCCCACCTGGCAGCAAGCTCTCGCTTTTCCTTTCTCTACTAATGGCCCCCGCCTTTCCCTCTCAGCCCACCTATCAGCGACTGGTAGCACTAGTGCGCACCCCACACTAGGACATGTGTACCACGTTGCTAAAGATTCCTACAATAGCCACTGAGCTGCTTAAGCATTGCCACAGCAACCACGCCCTTCCCTTATTTCTACCGCGCAAGGGAGAGGTCACCGCCCGGTTGAGATGATTCTCAGCACCCTAGCATGCTCTATAGCTCCACCAATCCACCGCTAAGACTTTAGCACCGTCGAAGTCCGCCATTGCCAGTGAGCTCTAAGGTTTAAGCCAAAACCCAATTAGGGTGCTCAGTGAGTCTCCCTTGGCCTGGAGCTTCACTTCTATTACCTTGAGCACTTCGCCTCTTTGCTTTTCATCTCAAAGCTCTCAAAATGATGCCACCACTACTTCTCTTCTTCCCCACTTCTGGCCGTTGGCACGAAACTCCCATAGAGACTCCCCAACCCATAAAGGTATCAAAATGGACTTCTTGAGATCCCTAGATCATTTCCCCTCATTTGCCCGAGGTTAAGCACCACGCATTCTCCTCACAACTTTTCGCCATGGCCACCGCCACCTTAGCTCCCCGCCAGCCACCTCCACATATGCAATTGTTTAGCCATGCTTTAAAAATGGGATGACGAATAGTCAGGTATACTATTTGTTTAAAATAACAAATTTGGGACACAATGAGAATAGTAGTTACTGGTATTTTTGTATACAAATCAAAATAAAAACTATGATTTGACATGGACGAGATATGGCAATAGCTAAATGTACATGGAACTTGCATGTAGTGTGGGGGAGTGTTCTTGTTTGGGTCAGATTAATGACCAAACGTAGTATTGTATAATCCAAGATAAGTAGTGCAACCACAAGTGCTAGTATGGGGTGGCCATGACCAATTAAGTTACTTAGGTTTAACTTTGAATGTTGGAATGTTGAAGTAGTATGGACATTCTGAGATAGTTTGTTCGAAGGGGTGCCCTCACTGAGGTGTTGGGAATAACGTCTACTGATATAACGGTGTATGCCTTACTATGGGGAGAAGTGAGACAATAGGGCATATAACCATTCATCTTACAGTGATTATACAAATATTTTATGCTGCCATAGCAAGTGTTTGTCATTGCAAGGCTAGTGCAAATTTTGGTTAGGTGATGTAACGGTTATGTTATATCCTCTTGGCAACACGCCAAAGGAAACGTGAAAATAGCGGCAAAAAGAGTTGGTCATGTCTTGTGGGTAAAGATGTATGCCTCTACAAAGTGTAAAACTTTTTGAAAAGCTATACCCATGGTCATAGGAGACTTGGTGAACTAACACTAGTTAGAAATTTTGATATTTTTATAAATAGGGATGAATTGGAAAGTTGTTCAAAATATTATGCCAAGAGATGACATGGGAATGGTTGATACTCGCAATCATGGAGGACGGTGAGCTGTTATTTTTACGCTTTTATATTTGTTATTTACATACTTGTTAAATTGTTCTTTCAAATTTCATTTACAAAGTATTACTTGATATTCTTATTCAATTTTGTTTTATGAAATAAACTTAGTAGCCTCTTTTGACATAGTCTGTATTTACTATACTTTTGCCATACAGTACAAGTCTTACTAAGTACAAAAGTACTCAATCTTGCTTAAATTGTTGGTTCAATGGTGGAACAAGCAATGTTCCCATAGATGAGTATTTTACCACAAGCTACGGGGATTACAATGACGAGCTTTTCTACGGCCTACTCCTTGTTAGTATACTGCTGGACTTTTGTATCTTTCGCTACATTTTAGTTTGGTCGCTATGACCGTATTGTAAGGACAATATTACGTTAATGTATTTGTGACCTTTATGTATGGATGTGATGATAATGTCGTATTTGTGTGTTCTAGCTACTAATCATGGACTAGTACAATATGCATATGAGACCTTGGTATTCTACGATAGAAGAGAGGGTCTTGACAATGTCCATGGACCAAATGGAGTTTTAAACAGTGTTTACCCATATACAATATGAGCTTTAGATGAAGTTATCGTATGTGGTCATTCCATGTGTACTTTCCCGTTGCTAAAGACCAAACTAACACCTGTTTATAAACTCTTGAGGGAATAATTAATTTGGGCTCAAACTGGAATTTAGACGGGAACTTCTACAGGTGAGACGAGTCAAGAGGTATCATGATGAAATCAGGAAATTTGGTTTATCAATGAAAATCAGGATATACAACCGGTGAGATAAGCCTACAATTATGCAAGAGCTGTCATGACTCATGAATCGTGATGAAACAACAAAATGACTTAATTAGGTATACCGGAATATGTGGTATCAATGTTCTCGATGACCTCCGTGACACCGTCCATGAGAAAGAGCCTGGGGGTTTGCGTGGTGTCATTGCAGATGAGTTCGAAGTCAGTCTGGCGGAAGCAATGGGATGAGCCGATGCCAAAGGGATAGTCGAAGGTCAGACTACTGCAGCTCCTTTGGCATCCTCTGAGCGTGGCAGCAGATGCAACGCTCGTATTGCCGTTGGAAGCTTGCGAAGTTGGGGCCGCAGTACACAGGAGTAGGAGCAGAGGGAATACCGCATGGAAGAGGCTCATCTCCACCCTTCACAAGTGTATAATACTTCGAAGTTGTAGAGCTTCTGTTGGGGTGTTTGGGAGAAAATGTGGCACTGCTGTAAACGAAGGATTTTTCCTTCAGATGGCGGTGACGATCTTGCTGCTTTATACTCTCTTGAATGGACCAGGCAATTATCGTTTGCAAGTCGCTTCACTAAAATATGGCAGCTGCAAGAAAGGTACTATTCCTTCCGAGTTACCTCCACCAGCTTTTCGTGCACTGAGGGGAACAGCCTACAATGTGGGCAACCAAGCATTTACATTGCCATCAAGCTTACGTACCGGAAGCTGATTTAGTTATAAAAGCCAAATGGTACATTGAAGCATGTAAAATTACGAACTAAAGACAACTCAGTTTCTAAGGAAATGACAGGACTCTTCTCGAGATGTAGCCAAAAAAAGGTACAGATGAAAGCCATAGTGACAGAGGGAATACGCAATGGAAGCTTAAGCAAACCGAGTGAACCAAAGAAGACATATCAAAACGCCACACAGACCAATCAAAGATTATTACCATCATTAACTGATAAGTAATACAATCCTACTTAGAATCCAGACCACGACAACCTTGACATTGATGATTATGTTCCCTAACAAACGAGCAGAAAACTGACTGATTTCGATTGCATGGATCTCCTATGTTCAAGATATAAATTTCTTTGCTGCAGACTGAAATTTTAATTGCCAACTCACCCTTCTATCGAATGATAAAGCTATCCAGGCTGGATACAATTTGATTTAGAAAAACCATATAATTTAGTGAGTCTCCCATGTGCTTCTACATTTTGGTCAATGCAGTCTCGTCATCCAAAATTGGAATTCCAAAATATCACAATGACTGAATGGTGCAGATCCCTAGACAGATAACATGGTGAATAAACAATGATAGCTATATTTTTTAGTCATCACCTCGTTCTGAAGCAGCCGGCCTCGCGCCTATGGACTTTGACCTGAAGCGGTGGCATCTTGCGCCCGCATGATGGAACCAGCCCGATGACGGCGTCGCCTGCGTGGCACACATGCGACCCTTACGGCGCCCCTGTGGCGGCAGCAATGGTGAAGATGGCACCGACGATGGCGACGGTGGCTCGTGACCGCGCACCCTGCCGATAGCTACGACAATGGCGGAGCGCCATGCCTCGCGCCCACGTTGGTGCCCAAAGCGCCACACCTGAAGCTTGTGAGTGTGATATACAGTGGTGTGACGCCCGCATGGCGTCTCTATCGGCTTCATCTGCGGTGATGGCGGCGCCCATGGTGGCGACGGGAGCCCCCGCGGTGGCAATGGGACCACCGAGCCAGGTTGTTTTGCGAGGAAGATGATCAAGTGGCGGCTAGGGTTTCCTAACCCTAGCTGCCCACTTTTAATGGGTGAACGGGCCAGTTTTGAGCCTAGTAGACCTGATAGGCCGTATGGCCCAATGACCCTATGAACCATTCGGTTTTAAAAAAAATAATTAAAAGGAAAAATTATAGTTTAACCCCTCAAATTTCTAGTAATCATCAAAAATAGTTATTAAATTCTGAAAATTGTTGATAAATCCTAGAAATTAGATATTCTAGTATATAGACTTCTGTAAAATTAGTCAATTGACATTTAGAATGAATTGGAAGTTCCATAACCCCTGGTTTTATTTTTATAGCATTATTCAATGTTTAATATGTACTATTTTTTATTTAGTAATTCTAAAAATTGCTTAACTATTAATTAAAAATTGTGAAAAATGCTAGAAAATTTCTATAAAATTCTAGACTGCACATTGGGAATTTCATGTCTCCAAATTTATTTTCTTAGCATTATTCCATAACTAATATATGATGTAATTAATTTTTTCTGATATTCAATAATCCTGAAAATTGCTTTGTAATTTGGATCATGATCGAATGTGTGCAATTTTTAGCATGTGTAGCATACCATAAAAAATTTGGATCATGATCGAATGTGTGCAATTTTTGAAAAATCTGACACTGCCATTGATACATTCAAAGCAACTTTACTAATTCTCATTTAATTGGGCAATTAAATAATGTTGTAAATTTTTGAAAAAATTTGAGAATGGTCCTCAGACTACACCTAACTGATTGCAAAAAATTCAAATCATGATCGAACTTGTGCAGTTTTTAGAAATTCTGACAATAGTACTAATACATTTAAAGCAACTTTATTAATTTAATTAAGCTACTAAATTTTAAAATTCTTGAAAATTTTTGAGAAGGGTCCTAAGAGCATTCCTAAGCTACCATAAAAATTTCAGCTCATGATCAGAATTTTGTGGTTTTAAAAATCTGACAATACTACTAATGAATTTACAACAGCTTTACTGATTCTCATTCAATTAGGCTACTGAACCATGTTGTAAATTTTTGAAAAGAGTCCACAGAGCATGCCTAACCTACCAAAAAAATTTAGATCATGATCAAACTTGTGCGGTTTGTAAAAATTTTGATAATGCTACTAATACATTTAAAGCAACTTTACTGATTTAACTAAGCTACCAAAAATTTTCAAAAAGGGTCTGGAGAGCATGTCTATGCTAATGTAAAAATTTTAAATCATGATCAAACTTTTTCAATTTTTAAAAAATCTATCAATACTATTAATGCATTTAAAGCAACTTTTCTGATTTAATCGAGCTACTAATTTTGTAAATTTTTTAAAAATTTGTGTCAAGGGTCCTGGAGCATGCCTAAGCTACTGTAAAAAAAAACTAGATTTTTTGTATTTTCAAAACTTTTTAAAGGTACATTTTTTAGGAAAAGCAAACAAATATTTAAAAAAATCCTTATTTTCTGTTTCTTCTTTTTTGAGATTTTGCCGAAAAAATTTGCTCTGTTAAATTTTCTACCTATACTTCTTTTCGTTCACATCAACACGTGGGATCACAGAGGAGGTAATAATTGTTGCAACGTGGAACATACTTCATCAGTACTGCTGCTCTGTCAAAAAGATTTAACTCGGATTTACACAGCTGAACTTAACCAGCTGACGAGCCTCCGCGTAAATGGCCACCACACCACTCGTGACATAGAGAGCCAACCCATCCTGTCGTTTCCGAGACTTTGACCGTGGGAAGAAAGACACTTTCTGCGGTACTAAAATATATATTAAGATAGTAGATAACAAAATTATTATCTTTACTCTTTAAGTTTTTTTATCTT
The DNA here is from genome assembly GCA_036346375.1 of Guadua angustifolia. Lineage (NCBI taxonomy): Eukaryota > Viridiplantae > Streptophyta > Magnoliopsida > Poales > Poaceae > Guadua > Guadua angustifolia. Next base: position 153,865 of record JAYEVE010000933.1, on the reverse strand, counting down.
TTGATGGTACTTTATTATAAATTTTGATATTTTATAAGGATAGTAAAAATCTCGGAACAAACGGGATACGAAAAAGGTAATACAAACGGGAAAATAAGACATTTCCGCTTAGCTTGCAGGCTTGCTGTGGGCACAGCCAAAGTACAGAATCCTTGCCGCTTAACTAGTTACGTAGATTATTTTGGCATGTACGTAGATTATCTAGGGATGCCATCTGGGATTTCGGTGATGTAAGAGAGAAGTGGAAACATAAAGAATTGGACCGTCGCTTGTGCAAAAGTTAACATAATAATAGCGAAAGGACAACTGAAAATTACATGACAGTGGATGTTAATCCGTACGACACACATTTTGATGAGAGGATTATGGAGGCATATAGGATTAAAAAAATAGAGAGAAGAAGGCTGGATAAAAAGAGCAGTATTTCTATACTTTTTCCCTCAAAGCAAGTTGCACAAATTTTGAAGCCGATGAAGGGGTAAGTAATCATCATCTAACCTTCATTTATATTTTAATATTTATATAACTTAAAAAAACACAGAAGCACCCATGATTGCGTTAAACGAAGGAAAAGAGAATGCGCTTTGTTAAGAGATCGAATACATCGTGGAAATCAATCCTGAAGAAGGCCATCGATGACTGGTTGAACAGATGTTTGTGCTTGAAGCGTACTACGGTACTTGTTAAACTTTCTGACATTGGCTTGTTAGCATGTTCTGTATGCCAATCATGCAATTTAACACAAGCCAATGTAAGGTTTTTGAAGCGCTCTTTCGTTATTAAAGGCTCTCCTAACTTGTATATCTGGGCCAATGGGACAATTGGATAGTCCAGAGCCTTCGTGATGTGCTTTGATTTGCTCTTATCTTACTTTCTACTATAGAAAGTCTTCACGGGAGACGAGTGGGCACAAACCCACATATCGGCCTATTATGCATGTGGCGTGGTAGCCGATTTGGTGGCCTGCTGGGGTGCAGCAGGTAGCTCCGGTAGTCTAGGTGACTACAAGAATGTGGGTAATTCTGGTGCTAGAGGATGGATGTTGGGGAAGATGTCGCTGCGAGACCACCGTCTGTATGTGCCAATGGCATCTCCCTAGTGTCACGATCTCGTTATTTGGGGGTATTTGCAACGCAATGGCCTTGAAAATATCATGTACACCATCCACACTAACCTTCATGAAACCCAACGCTACCAGGATACTATGCACAAGTGTCCCTCGACTAGATTAGATGATATCACTGATGGATGAGCTTCTAGCCACACATTAAGCTGGGACAATGAGGGCATGTGAAACTGGGAATCGCTGGTTGGTTAAACGGTGTTGTTAGTCAAGGTTTGATAGATATAATAGGTCTTGATCACAATGTGAATGCAACCAACCCATGTTTGAAATCTCATTTTCGAATGACTTCTCGGAAGTGACCGAAATATGAAATTTCATCAAGATCTCAGAATTTTAGACAAATCCTGAACAAAATGCAGGAATAAAAATTCAAATCCTGTTTCTTTTCACCAAGAAAATAGAAATTTCGGTCGGAATTCGTGAAATCTTGACGAGATTTCGATGAATTTGCACTAAACAAAAAAAAGGGCCAAAACGTCGTCAAAAAATTTTGAAGTTTCTTTTGGAGGGTTCTAATGCATCATTGATGTTTCCATAAAAATTTCAGATAGTTATCAAGCCTAAAGAATTTTTAAAATTCAAACATTGCTACTCTCCTGATAAAATATTAACCAGCAAATTTGAACCGAATGAAAAAGGTAACAAATCACGTTAGAAAATTTTGAAATCTTTTGTGCATGGTTATGATGCATCAATAATATTTTCATAAAATTTTGAAATGATAATCAAACTTCATGAATTTTTGAAGATTTGGACAGTACTACTATCCTGATAAAAGGCTTACTAGCAAATTTGAACAAAATAAAAATGGCAAAATGTGCAAGGCACAATAAATGATCTCTGAAAACTCTGTCCGAAGGTTGGGCACTTGTCCATTGTTCGGACTCTAGACGATTTGATTTATTTTACGACATGGCTCAATAACAAACCATGTTCGAAAATGGATTCGGACGATGAACTTTGTTATTAATTAGCAATAATTTCTTGGGAAAATTGTAAAAAAAACTACAAGTATTTTTGTACTATCTCTCCTTTTGCAAATTCCCCTCGATTAACACTTTTCCATCATTTTTATGAAATTATCCTAAGCTTTGGCTTTTAGGATTATAGACATGGTATCCGCAAGTTCTGTCCACATGCATGGAATTTGAGATAATATTGTCGAATTGGAGAAAATTGTATAAGGTGCACATGTCGATAACAATTAGTATTTAACTTTGCATATCATCCATTCAGTTGCCGTTACATTTGGATACAAAGATAATATGGGTGTATTTTGAAATGGTGGAAACTTATCTTTACCAAAATGTTGCAAAGTAACTTACTTGTAGGGTATAGTCTATCAAAATCACCCTGACTTGCGCAGGTATTCTCCATTTTTTTTCTTTCCATTGTTCCTTCAAACTGTTGTTTACATTTTTCTTGTTGGTTACAAATTGAAAAGCAGGGAACTAGCAGTGATAAACATGGCAACATATCATGTGCACACAAACTTTCTGTGTACACACTGTGCACACCAACAAACAAATGCTACAAAAATTCTAAAAAAAATTGTAGATGTACTTCATAGATTGCTCTACCCATGTATGAAGTTTCAAGATCAAATTCATTATATAATATATAATGAATTTGAACCTACAATTTTATATATAGGTAGAGTAATCTATGAAGTACATCTACAATTTTTTCAGTATTTTTTGTGACTTTCGTTTGTTGGTGTGCACGGTGTGTACACGGGAAGGCCTGTGTGCATAGGATACGTTACCGATAAACATTTAAAATGCTTCGTATTTTGACTTGTAGATTTAGTATACCACAATTGTATACTAGGTGGCAAGCTGTGTATTAAAATCAACCGTTTAGGTGAAAATCTAGTTACTTTTAGAGGAAGCGGAAAAAAATTAGTAGATAGGTCATAGGTTATGTATAGGAGCACTCTTCTAGAAGAGGGAAGTGGAGACCAAGCATACGTTGTCACAACATCAACCTCTTGAATGCCCTCTTTGCCTTCAGTCTCACATTTAACATTCACTTCAATAGAAGGAACTTGTGTCAGCAATTCAGATCGTTCCTCCACAAACATGTCACACAGCTCTTAGAATCCACGGATTTTCTGCAGTTAAACACACAAATCAAACAGATATACATTTTTAAATTAAAGGCACAGTTTTAAGATACAGACTATTGACTTTGCGATCTTCCTTTGTTCTGTTTACTTTTTCCAATAATGACTGAGAGGGCACTAAAGGAAATACCTTGCGTGCAATTTTTTTTTGCAAGTTGCTTCACTAAGGCCCCGTTTGGCAACTTAGAACCGGACTGTTTCTCCTAGAATCTGAAATAAATCCAACCAAACGGAATAGGACTCGGAACGTTTCAAAGCGAATCGTTTCTGATTTTTACACGCCGTGGTCGAATCGGCTAGCAACCCGTTCCTCCGGATTCTGATTCTACCTGAAACGTTTCTACCAAGAATCCGGAACCGTTTCCGTTTCTACTAGAATCTGGAACCGTACCAAACGGGACCTAAAATATGGTCTCTGGAATCTGGACGTTGAATGGACCAGGCAATTGTCGTTTGCAAGTCGCTTCACTAAAATATGGCAGCTGCAAGAAAGGTACTATTCCTTCCGAGTTACCTCCACCAGCTTTTCGTGCACCGAGGGGAACAGCCTACAATGTGGGCAGCCGAGCATTTACATTGCCATCAAGCTTACGTACCGGAAGCTGATTTAGTTATAAAAGCCAAAAGGTACATTGAAGCATGTGAAATTACAAACTAGAGACAACTCAGTTTCTAAGGAAATGACAGGACTCTTCTCTAGATGTAGCCAAAAAAAGGTACAGATGAAAGCCATAGTGACAGAGGGAATACGCAATGGAAGCTTAAGCAAACCGAGTGAACCAAAGAAGACATATCAAAACACACAGCCCAATCAAAGATTTCCATCATTAACAGATAAAGTACCACATCGACATGCTGTAAGCTACATAACACACAAAGCACAACGAAACAGCGTGTGTACAACAGAATGATTATAACAATGAAAGTGAGAATTTCTGTTAAAACCAAAAGGCGAAACAGCGTGTGTGACAGGAGTGCTGGGAAAAGTCAAGTATTAACTGTTCTGGTTGGAACTCCTTTTGACAAATTTATTTTTGGGACATGAGATTAACAAGTATGCAATACACTATCTGGTTGTATGTTGTTCAAGGTTATCAGGATTGCGATCCATACCCATTCTGATCCTAATCCTATTTATGATCATAATAGGGTGGTACGGTGTAAAATACTAGTCCATACCATATCAACATGATTTTCAAGGCATGATCCTACGATCTGATCCTGGCAGCACATATACATAATACAATCCTACTTAGAATCCAGACCACGACAACCTTGACAAAACTGATTGATTTCGATTGCATGGATCTCCTATGTTCAAGACATAAATTTTTTTGCTGCAGACTGAAATTTTAATTGCCGACTCACCCTTCTATCGAATGATAAAGCTATCCAGGCTGGATACAATTTGATTTGGCAAAACCATATAATTTAGTGAGTCTCCCATGTGCTTCGGGTTAATGCAGTCTCGTCATCCAAGATTGGAATTCCACAATGACTGAATGGTGCAGATCCCTAGACAGATAACATGGTGAATAAACAATGATAGCTAGTATATTTTAGTCATCACCTCGCCCTGAAGCGGCCGGGCCTCGCGCCTATGGAATTTGACCTGAAGCGGGTGGCATCTTGCGCCCGCATGATGGAACCACCCCGATGACGGCGACGCCCGCGTGGCACAAATGCGACCCTGTGGCAGCAGTGGTGAAGACCACTCTCAGTGGTGTCACGGACGATGGCGATGGTGGCTCGTGACCGCGCACCTTGCCGACGGCTGCGACAATGGCTGTGCATCATGCCTTGTGCCCACGGTGGCGCCCAAAGCACCACACCCGAAGCTTGTGAGTGTGATACGGTGGTGTGACGCCCGCATGGTGTCTCTATCGGCTTCGTCTGTGGTGACGGCGGTGCCCGCGGTGAAGACAGGGTCGCACCCGCGGTGGCGACGGGGCCACCGAGTTGGGTTGTTTTGCGAGGAAGATGATCAAGTGGCGGCTAGGTTTCCTAACCCTAGCTGCCCACTTTTAATGGGTGATCGAGCCAGTTTTGAGCCTAATGGGCCTGATGGGCAGTATGGCCCAGTGACCATACGAACCATCCGGTTTTCAAAAAAATTTAATTAAAAGGGAAAATTATAGTTTAACCTCTCAAATTTCTAGTAATTATCAAAAATAGTTATTAAATTCTGAAAATTGTTCATAAATCCTAGAAATTAGATATTCTAGTATATAGACTTCCATAAAATTAGTCAATTTATGTTTAGAATGAATTGGAAGTTCCATACCCCCCTGGTTTTATTTTTGTAGCAGTATTCCATGTTTAATATGTACTATTTTTTGTTATTTAGTAATTCTAAAAAGTGCTTAACTATTAATTAAAAATTGTGAAAAATGCTAGAACATTTCTATAAAAATCTAGATTGCACATTGGGAATTTCATGTCTCTCAATTTATTTTCTTAGCATTATTCCATGGCTAATATATGCTGTAATTAATTTTTTTTCTGATATTCAATAATTCTGAAAATTGCTTCATAATTAACAAAAAATTATGGAAAATGACAAAAAAATTTATATAGCATATTTGAAAGCTCATATCTCTTGATTTATTTCCTAGCATAATTGTGGGCACCCGGAAGTATGAATCGATCCTCACACGTGCGTTGGACTTAGAGGTGACACCCATACTCCACCTAAGTGTATGATCACTACCACCCAAAAGTCCCGTGCACAGAGTATTGACTAAATGGCCCTCACTCAAGCAAATATGAGCCACATAGTCGCACCGCACACCCTTACGCGTCCATGGGAGTTTCGATTCCGTTCCGAACAACCATACCGGGATTGAGACCAACTCATCCAAGCATAGCATTCACCATCCGTCTCAGGACCTTGGTATCGCTCGCACTCTCCGAGGGAAGCACGAGCAATAGCCAAAGAACGACGGTCGCACGAGTGTATGCATTGATGGTTGATGACAATTCCAGGTACCCGGATATGTGTCTAGTGCTAGTTCCCAAGATCAACGCCTAGCACCCACATATCCCGCATTCGAGATGTATCGCAACACATACACATGAATCTAAGCAGTTGGAATAGCATAACATAAATTGCAACTATTGCAACTACTCACTATTACTAGTAGTGGCCGACCGGCCAAATATCACAAGTCCAAAAGTAGAGTGCAGCGGAAATAACATATATAACAAAAGTAGGACAGCGGTATGCCCATCGATAAACCCATAGGCAACCGACTTGGAGAAGCCCAAGTTCATGCGTCAACATGATCGTCGAACCCCGGAGCAAAGTAGGAGTCGTCGGGGCACTCTTCCGTACCTTCGTCTATATTGTTTGGATTAAGCAACCGTGAGTACACGTATGTACTCGCAAGACTTTAGTGTATGGAAATAAAGTAAATGCAGGGCTATAACAAGGAATTAAGCTTCTACACTAGTCTCATTTCAGCATAAGGCAGATTTTGTTTGCAAGCAAAAGATTCATAAAACGGTAACAAATTTGTAAAGAGCATTTAATGTGAAGCTAAATAACAGTAAATACAGTTCATAGATGACAATTCACAGCCCTCCTTGGCTGTGATCAACAAGTAAAAACAGCCACCATTGGCTTCCCAATCCACCAACTCATTCCAACACCATTTCCAAAAGTTTTAGCAAAAACAAGACTATACTTGACATTATTTTCCCAAGTTGCTCATGACCACGAGCACGGCTAATTAATTAGATTTTAATCTCTGCAGAGAGTGTACACTTTACCCACATGACACATTCTAGCAATCATGTCAACCATGCCTCGCGATACTCACCGTACCCGATTTGCTAGATTGTGACGAAACCGTTCAACTAGTTAAAGCTTAGCCTTGCACCAGCGACAGTGATGTTAAACCCTTGCCACAGTTCAGGAGATCCTGAACCGATGGTGCCCCATCGTGAACTCTCCCCATGGCAAGGCATGCACCGTTGTATTGGAATGCTTGGGCCCCAACACCTCGGTGAAGGGAGCACCTAGAACGACTCCAGTACATCGGATCGTCCATACTACTTCGGCCTACCAAAATGCAAGGATAAACTCTAACCAATCTAGTGAGCTTAGGCTATCCCATACTAGCACATGTGGTTGCACCAAAACACTTAGGTGATAGCATCAAGTTCGGTCCTTAATTGACCCGGGCGAGGATCTCCCCCTAACTATGCATGAGGTCCTTTTCACGCCTCAAGTTAAGTAATAACTCGCCCGCGTCTAAATCATAAGTTTGAGTTGGATTTTTCATCAAACTAATTGGAAAACGTACCGTGGGTCCATCCATTTAAACAAAGTTTGCTCAATGTAGTTGAAACATCTCCCATCATTTTAAAACCAATCTAGTGAGCAAGTCTAAGCATGAGCATAAGATAATTCGCGAGTATTACCCAAGTGACATCAAGTATTGTCTACACCATAACTAGGTTACAATGATGGATAATCAATTGACAAGGTGAAGGAGATGCACACAATTGGTTTTAGCTACCAATTCCCACAACATAGCAGTTTACAACATACACGCATGCATATAGTTTGATAAAGCAAAATAACATTGCAAGTATGGGATCAAAATGGTCAAAGGAGGTGCTTGCCTGATTGCTCTTCTTCAGGAATGAAATCCGGATCGAAGTCGATGTCGTTAATAACCGAATCCGAATTATCGTCATCTATGCGTCGAATAATAATAACCGAGACAAAAGCAAATAACATCGAATCAAAATGGGACAAAAAGAAATCAGATAAAATTACCAAATTAAATCTTACCAAGAGGGTCATGGTGGATTTTGGGTTCTTGAATTATCGTTTGCATAGCAATCTTGTTAGTACTTAGTTTATGTGCGGTTTTAATCATGAACGTGATACTTTCATTCACCGATTTCATGAAACTTTATCTTTGAACACACATAGGGTTGCTTATGAATTCAAGAGGTTACAATTGTGTGTTTTGGTATTTTAAATTTTGAATTCAAGATGCAAAAATTGTTTGGATTGATAAGAGTAAAACATTCACTAAAGGTTTGCTTGAATAGTGCTTAACTTTAAGTGTTCATGTATGGGAGCAATTTCTACAAGTTAGATCTGAAATATAAAGTTATTCGCTGTTACTATATGGTCATAGAATGATTTCTTGTATTGCGGCAACCTTGGACGAAGACTTCTACTCTTACTATTCGCATAATACGGTTCCGACGATATTATCATTTAGGGTTTTTGCGTTAACGTATTTTATTTCATAAGTAAGTCGTAATTAAGATATTTTTACATAATTTGGTTGTCCATATATTGAAGTAGGTTTCTGGACCAATTCTCCCAAAGTTTGTGTTTAGATGAGCTATTTTATAAGCCGCCGAAGAGGCTTAAGTGATAACGATTCTGTGCAGTTGTGATCATTTTGGGTCTTTCTTGCGATTGGATTAATATGCAAATGAAGTTATAATTAATATATTTTTCCAGATTATGGTAGAATATGTATCAACAATGATTCTAGGCTATTTTTTCATAACTTTATGTTTAGGTGTGATATTTTACAGGCTGCCGAAAAGGCTTATATGACCACTCTTTTAGCGCTATTGCGGTTCAGTTTTCTTTCTTCAGTTGCGACTACACCGAATGGGATAATCTAACCATTTTTCAGGAATTAGTGGGGAATATCCCTAAGAGTATTTTAAAGTTGATTCCGTGATATTTCTAATTTGTTCAAGGTGTTTTTCGTATTAATAGTGATTTAGGCTTAATATGAGCTTAACTCGAAGTTGATCAAACTGATGTTACTTTTGTATGGCAAGCTAAGGCAGATCATTTCAAGGTCATAGAAGTTGGTTTTGTCAAGTTTAAGGTCCGTTTGCTAAAGTTGCGACGAAATGAACGTTTTGTGCGTTGAATGTTCGATTATCAGGTAGCTAATGCAAACAAAGATAAAATTTAAATATTTTTATATACTTTTGATCTTTGCAATCTCAGAAGTGAAACTAAATTAGTTTCACTAAATTTTGAGCTCGTTTAATTCATATTTTAACCCTTTGATTCTTGTATGCAAGAAAGGCTTTCTACGCTTGATTTTTGATTCAAATCACATTCGAATCTAAATGTTTATGCAAAAATGGAACATGCAAGGTTGTAGGAACATATGTGATTTATTTCATGATTTTTAGAATTAGGGATTTCTTAGTTTGTTCATAACACTTGAAATATGACTTTTATTCGAATCCTATTTAAAGGTTTTTGCTGCAAGTAACATATAACTTTTTATTGCATATTTTTAATCCTTTCTAACTAATTCAAATTTAGGAACTGAGTTTGCATTAATCGGAGATTCACAGCAAAAGATATAAGGGTTTCATTGCGTAATGCAAAAATAAGAAAAATAAAAAAAATGAAGTGCAGAAGTGGGGAATCAAACTCAAGACCTGCTGAGTCCAACACTGGTGCACTACCACTACGCCATGCATTCTTTTGTGACAGTCTCAAGCCTAAATTCTTAAGCTCACCTCTACAAACCCTAGAGCTCCATGAGAGCAACAATGGCGATGCGGCTGGGCTTGGAGCAGGTGGCAAAACTTGAAGAGATGAGCTGCAGGAGAGGTGTGGCTCACCGGGAGGTTCTCGGGCGTCGGCAAGAAGCCATCGAGCTGGCAATGGGCCACGGGCTGGCCGAGCTGCAAAAGTAAAAGCGCATAGCTCAGGCGACCAAGGCTCGCTTGGGTCGATGCTAACGCAATGACCTCACCTAGTAGCCGCAGTAGAGGGGCTGGCTCACCGGCGCAAAGAGGTAGAGAGTTGGCGTCGGCTGCATGCAAGTCGGAGGAGAATGGTCAGGAGGTTGAGCATTGGCTGTGCGCAAGAATGAGGCAGGCAGACTCACCTGGGTGCTCGTCTGTGTGCAAGCTTGGCTCGGTGCTTGCTTGGCCGGGTGAGTTCCACAGCAAAGCGAGCAAGCAGCGAGCAAAGTGACTGAGGGTCTGGCTTCAGCATTTATGGCCCTGCTGCAGTGGTTGGCTTCGGCATGGGCAGCGGAGCTGGCGAGGTTCGGCGTCTGCAGCCGCGTGGCGCATGGAATCACCGGGCAAAGATGCAATGGAGAAAAGGGAGTCTTCTTGGCAAAGACTCGGGCAGGAGCCGAGAGGAGAAAGGAAAGAGAGAGGGGAGGAGGGGCTGGCCAGTGGGCCCAGGCACACGTGGGACCACCCTGCCAGAGGCATAGCTACAAGTTTCCTCGGCTGCAACGGCTGCATTTGGCAGTTGAATCAATTTAAGTAAAGATTGACATGTCAGTTGGGTAGGCTTGGCAAGGGGTGAAAACTAGGTTGAAAAATTCTGTAAATTTTTGAGTAGGTAGTTCAGAAGTCTACTTTCCATTTTCTTCGGTTTCATCTCATTATCTGTTGTCATTTAAGAACAGTAATTCTTCAAACTAGACTGGTTTTCAATCTATTTTTGAATGTTTAAGCTCTGAAAATGGTGTGCCAAAATTCTGTAAAATTGGTTTTTATTTATCTTTTGGTCTCTAGTATTTTACAAAATTAATTGCTATAGCATGTTGTTTGATGTTTCTTTGAGTTTCATTAAGGTGTTGGATTTAGCAATTAAAAGACTACATTGACATAAAATCATGGAAGAAGAAAACTAGCTCCAGAAATAACTCAATGAGAAAATCCAAAGCACAACAAGAATCAAAACATGCCACTTTAATTACTTGATCAAATTTGGGATGTTACAATAATTCCATGTTTCTATATGTTGAAATTTATTTTTCCATTATTTAGTAATTCTGAAAATTGCTTGAATAATTAGCAAAAAACTGTGGAAATTGCTAGAAATTTTTTTAAAAATTTTAGATAATTATCTACTGAATAGATATAAACCAAGCTTTACTGATTGAAGAGCGAGCATGCAATATATTGATTTTACCGATAGTAAAAGTCATTTTGTGTAAATAGAAATAAGATATATCGAACATTGCAAAGAGGGAATTTACCGAACTTGCCTTGAATGGTAGTAATTATCTCACCTAGGAAATGGATACCGAGATTAATCTAATAGCTTGATCTTTTGGAGTGGTTGTTTTCCCAGCCTGAAGCTGGTACCCCTACTCTTCCCAAAGCCACCACTTGTAAGGCTCTGCACTTCTAGAGGCACTATCTTCATGCGGACCTGAAGGCCAAATATTTAATGGAAGAGGATTAGCTGGTACTTTTGAATTCCCTAAGGGAAAAAATATAATTAGCAAAGATCCGTCATATTGCTAGAAGCACAAAGAAAATGGATCCTCCCACGATTTCAAGATTTTAAGGTTGTGGTAGTATATAGCTTTGCCATGCATAAACTGTTACTGAACTATCATTCTATAACCAGAAAGTTACTAATGCTAAAATGATCAACAAGACATTATTCACCTTCCTCCCCAATATGAGGATACTGCTGTAATAGTATCGCTATGCTAAGTACCAGATGTACTATGAGCTTATATGTATTTTGCTAGAAGCAGAAAAGCATGATGAACACCTAATGAAGAATCATCACATATTTCCTAATAGGAGTCATGCAATGCCCAAAGCCACGCAAATGCTCAAGCCCTGTTTGTTTGGTCTTTTTCACTGGCTTAAAAGCCAAAAAGCTAAAGCCTAAACAAACGAGTAACTTTTTATCTGGATTTTTCAAAAGCTATAAGCCTCTATATAACTAAAAGCCAAAAGCCACTAGAGAGAGGCTTTTTTATCTTATTGATGGTTGGTTTTAGACTAATAACACTAAAGTTAGATAAAATTACCACCTCTATCATGTACAAAAGCCACTAGCTTTTAAGTTGTTTAAGCAAAAAAAGCTGGCTTTAAGCTATAAGCCAAAAAGCCTAAGCCTAAACAAACAGGGCCTCAATAGGTTAGCAATAGCTATAACCACAAAAAGAGCCAAAGGAATAAAGTGGATAAGTGAAAGAATGGCAGATCAGATAGGAGAAAAGGCAATCTATAGTGGAAAAATAAAAGTAAAGGGCCAAGGGCTTTCAGAAGTAAGACTCAGCTAATATGGCTGCAAACCCCTGCATAATCCTACTTTATATAGGATACACTAGCCATTCGTCATGCAACTATCTCATCCCAAAGCATGTGGTAGACCTTTATAAGGAATCCACTTGGAAACTTAATAAGAACCAAGAACACAATGTTGCATTATACTCCACCTTTCAACCTTTTGTTGATATGGTTTTTGAAATTATTGAGTTCAAGGAGTCCCAAGAGGACACATACGACTCACATTGAGACTTGAATTAGTTTCCTAAGTATTCATTACTTTGCTAGTCGATGTCACATATTCCTTATAAGTCTTCTTATCAGTTTAGTCCGAGTTCTTACATGAACATTTAGTCTACGCTCTTGTTGTGCTATGTTTGTTATATATTATACAATATGTTCTTGATGCAATAATTATTTGATTGTTGGATCATATTTCTAATATAGAACAAAGTATCCAATGGTGGAGGAGGAAATCTGTTTAGAAGACAGTTGTACCATACTAAGTGAATTGGAAATATTATAACTATCATCAAGCAATGTTCTCATAGTTGGCACTAGAAGAATGCCATATTATACCCTGAGTCCAATTGTACACCTTAAGTTTTAAAGACATTGGTCTAAATCTTTTTCATATGAAAACAATGAATGAGATGGTACAAAATATCTATTCATGACAAAGTTTAATGGGTGCAACAAATGTATGTTTGAAAAACTTCCATCCTTCTCATCTGGGTTATACTATACATATATAAAATCTGAAGTTTGTGTTGCAATAAAAACCTAGAAATATTTAAGATCTCACAGATTGACTGGGTTATCCTAAGTTGAATATGAATGAGAAGAATAATTAATACTTCTACTAACTATAGCACAAAGATTTTCATAGACCTGAAGATATCTTATGCCCTATTTGTGCTATAGGAAAGCTCATAGTTAGATCTTCTTACCTAAAAAGTTAAGAAAAAATCACTTAATTTCCTAGGAGAATTTAATGTGATATTTGTGGACATATCCAACCTCTGTTGGGTCTTTTAAGAAATTTTATGGTACTAATAAATGCTTCTACTAGATGGTCCCATATAAGTCTCTTATCTACTATGAACAATGCTTTTGCTAAATTAATTACCCAAATTATTAAGAATCTCCTTTCTAGAAGAAAAGATCAAGTCTATTTGAATGGACAATGCTAGTGAGTGGACCTCAAAAGCATTTAATGATTATTGTATGGTTCTGAGAATTAATGTAGAGCATTTCGTACCTCATGTCTACACTCAAAATGGCTTTGCAAAGACATTAATTAAAAGAATAAAACTTATTGCTTGGTCACTCTTGCAGAACAGTAGGCTACCCACCAGAAATTAGGGCCACATAGTGCTGAACACTACGGTATTAATTCAACTCAAATCAATTGCATATCTTTAAATTTCCCCATTGCAGATAGTGCATGACAAAAAATCAAGTATTTCCCATCTGCGAAAATTTGGTTGTGCTATATACATGCCAATCTCTCCACCATAACGTACCACCATGGGACCTCATCGAAAATTGGGGATCTATGTAGGTTATGAATCCCTATCAATTGTTAAACACCTTGGCCCTATGGCAGAAGATCTGTACACGGCTTAGTACATTAATTATACTAATGATATTTTTTGGCATTAAAGGGAGATAAGTACCACATTAAAGCATACCGAGTCCTTAGATCCACATACTAAAGAGACCGAACTTGAAGTTTGAAGGATAATAAATCTGCAACAAATAAACTAATAATCTGCCAAATACCTTCACTAATCATAAGGGAGTGAAAAGATCTCATATACCTACAGTACATGCACATAAAAGAGTGAAAATACCCTAAATAATATTGAACCCACTCTTGCCCCTCATGATAAAAAGATGAGGAGGTCTCTAGGTGTATGGAACTCAATTCAACAAAGACGTCCGCAGAAGTAGAGAACCGAACAAATGAGAACACTACCCATTATAGTGGAAGAAGCTCAACCTAATGTTGAGAAAAATCTCTAAAGTGAGTCATCCTATAGATGGTAACATCCATAAAGTGAAATATCCTGAAGATAATAAGCCCAGTGTATATTTGCATGTATAATCTAACGCTAGGAGGTCGGAACACCCAGACCTCATCGTTGTGGAAAATCATGAGAAGCTGAAAGAAATTAATGAAGAGATATCCCTAAAGTGATGTAGGAGAATTGTATAAAAAACACTACAGTTGTCTACATATATTTTACCTCTAAAATTGCTAAAAGCTGGATCCAGAACCAAAGTACATGGCAGAGTACCAGAAGCGCTCAGATAGAGTCAAATAAAAAGAAGCAATTGAGACAGTGCTCGTTTAATAAATGGAAAGTTTTTGGTCCCATTGACCGAACATCTCCTAAAGTGTTCCCTGTAGAATCAAATGGGTTTTTCATTTGGAAGGGAAATGAAAATATCCAGGTGGTAAGATATAAAATGAGGCTTGTAGTACAAAGATTCATGCAGAGACCTAGCATCAATTACGATAAAACATATTCGCCTGTAATGAGTGAAATAACATTCCAATATTTAATATAGATGGCAACAAGATTGAACTTATCAATGCATTTGATGTATGTAGTGACTGCATGCTTATATGGGTCACTGGATACAAATATTTTATATGAGAATCCATTAAGGAGTTAAAATTTCAGATCCTAATAATCGTAACATGTATAGTGTCAAGCTGCAGAGATCGCTATTGCCACAATCTCCTTAACATCTTGGACTCAATGTACTTAATTGACTCAGGACAGATCTTGATTCATGCATATTACCACAATCTCTTGCCACATGCTGCAGCTTCCTCTAGATTTTCTAGTACACTATGATCTCTTCTGGTGTGCATGGCCTCTCCGAACGATTTTGCACAAGTTTATTTTGTAGACATAACTCGCACAAGAACTCATGTGATCGCATACAACATCTGGTGGACATAACTAATATGAGAATGCGTATCTTTGGCTACCTTATTGACAAGACACGAAGATGCCTGTCAATGCTATCTTGTCATGCCGATTGTCAATGAAGCTCGTCAATAGCAGGTATCGGGGGGACACACCACTTTCACCCTTTTGCCACCATATCTTCTCACCGATTCTTTTTGCTCGTGACACAACTTCAACAGCACAGAGACTTAGACCAAAGCTTCACACACTGGAACACTTGGATACACACTCACAAGTACTCATGTGCATACGGGACACTAATACAACAACCTAAATGCACATGCATGTACACCATACATTGTGTACAATGTGTACCTCGATGACAACTCGCTATCTCACCGTCTTCTCTGCGTGGAGCCACATGCATCACTACATCCATGCTTGATACGCTGTTGGAACCCGCTTAATACTACATCGCTCAGTGACGATTGCTTGTCCTAAGGCATAGCTATTATGGCCCCTCTAGGGCAAGCATGACACCAGGGTTAGAACCGTAACGACCCTCATTTTACCATAGAATGCCAAAATGAGAATCTCATGTGCATACAATATTAGTCCCTGGATCAGTAGCTAGTACGCACATTTATAACAATTGGAATCACAACCATACATCAAATTATTAAAGCGAAAACTAATATACAAAGAAATCTTACAACTCAAAGTATGTAGCAGCAAAAGAAGCAAGGCCTTGTAGTGTGCCCATCCAACCCACAGGCAACTAACGAGGCATAAATCCCTAGAAAAGATCGCTTCAATAAAGATCTCGCATCTTGCGACGAAAACAAAACTTCAGAGCATCGCTAGCATTTCACCTAAAACAATAGACTAAGAAAGGTGAGTACTTTCGTGCTCAGCAAGACTTAAGGTGGTATTTGCAAATGCATAAATGCAGGCCATATCAAAGGAGGCTACTACAGTTAATTTGCATAAAGCAAAATTGAATTTGTAAATCAATTGTCATTTGCAAAAGAAATTTGTAAGAGCAAGTTTGATTGATAAGAAATAAGTAAACACTATTACAGACTGCTTCATCCGCGACCCCCCATCACTGTCGGGTAGGCTCGACCCGGCAGTGATAATATTATCACTGTCGGTTCTAATTTCACCCGGTAGTGATAATATTATCACTGTCGATTCTAGCTTCAATCGGCAGTGATAGGAATAGTATAATTTTCCCGCACGAATGGAAGCAATATCATTGACGGGTCTAGAGAGAACCGGCAGTGATAAGAAAATATCAGTGCCGGTTTACACAAAAAACCGGTAGTGATTTATCATTACCGGTTTTTGTTTTTAACCGGCAGTGATAAGACCATTTTCACTGCCAGTTTTACTCCAGAACTGACAGTGATATTACTGTTCCCCAAAATTAGCTAACATACAAAACATATCAAAGCATAATTAGTTAAAAAACAGAACATATTAAACAATTGTAATTTATCTCGCACAGAACATTTTTAGTCCATAATTACATATTTAGTCCTAATTTTATATCCAAAAGTCGTCGTCGTCGTCGTCCTCCTCCTCGTCGCCGGAGCTACCACCGGATGACCGATCGGAGTTGCGGCGGTGCTCCTCCTCCTCCTCCTCCTCCTCCTCTGAATCCTATTCGGTGGCGGAGTTGGTCTTGCCCCAACGCCGAAGGAGCTCGCCGCAGCCGCTGTCATCGTCGCCCTCCTCCTCCTCCTCCTCCTCCTCCTCCTCCTCCTTCTCCTCCTCCTTCTCTAGCGGCGGATCAGTGCTTTGCCTAGTACATGTTCGCTTCTTGGGGGGGGCCATTCCTGCAGCAATGGTGGTTGTGAGGAGCGCCAAAGATTGAGGAGCTGCGCATTATATAGAGGAGGAATGGGAAGCCCAACAGTTGCCAAAATGGGGAAGCGCAATAGTTGGCACTTGGCAGAGGAATGGGGAAGAGCGACAGTCGTTGGCGGCGGGAGTTGGAAGGTTCATATTATCACTGCCGGTTCTAACTTGAACCGGCAGTGATAATATTATCACTGCCGGTTATAAATTCACCCGGTAGTGATAATATTATCACTGCCGGATTTAAATTAAACCGGCAGTGATAAGAACAGTGTACGCTCGAATGGAAGACAATATCATTTTGCGCGGGAAACGACTCAATATCACTGCCGGGTTTAGATAGAGAACCGGCAGTGAATGTATTAATGTCGGTTCAATAGTGTAACCGGCAGTGATAAAGTGAATTGCTCGTGAAACGGCAGTGATATCACTGCTAGTTTTTGAGATAGAACCGGCAGTGATATATTACTACCGGTTTAAGAGAGTAAACCGGCAGTGATAATATGGCACTATATATACCATGGCACCCTTCCCCAAGCTATCCAAAACAGAGAGGAGCTCTGTTCTTGCTCGATTGGGGTGGAGAGGGGGCGAATTTTTGCTCTCAAATTTGGTGTAATTTGTCGTTTCTAACTTGTGATCTAAGGTTCGTATATTGTTTAGTTGGATATTACGTTCTATATTGTTGTAGGTTGTGAGAATTATTGATTGCCTAGTCAACACAATTAGATTTCTAATCTGGAGTTTAGATTTGAAATTACCAACTGTTATATGTATAGTGATTGCATTTAATACGTTGATTGAATTTAAATGTGGTAGCACTTCAAAATTAACTATTGTTTAATCTAAATACTTAAAATTGTTTCTTTATTTTGTGTATGTTAATTTAATACTTTTGTAAGTAATGTAAATTTGTTGGACGGATCATTATATATGACTAATAGCAATTATTTAATTGATTTTACAATCGAGATTTGGATATAGATTTATATATAACTAATAGCAACCACGTACCAGGCCAAACGTTCATCGATAGCCATGAAGGTTGGATCGTAACTTAGTTGTATAATTAAGGATATGCTTTATTTTGTATGAAGGTCAAGCTTCAATTTGTAATATAAACATTTTATATGAAGGACATGCTTCAATTTGTAATGTATGGAGTATTGATTATTATAATCATCCAGAAAAAGTAAATGTCCAATGGATAAAAAGGTATATAATTGATTTAAAAAGGCCATGCATAAAAGAATTATGTTCCTCATCCAATACTCCTTGATAAAATAATACTGAAATGAGAGAAGAGGAGACAATAGTACTCAAATTTGTTGGACGGACCATTATATATAACTAATAGCAATTACTTAATTGGTTTTACAATCGAGATTTGGATATAGATTTATAAGTAATAAAAATTTCTAGATTAATTAGCACTACATAACAAATTAAATGTATAAAACAATTTGTGAGCACTTATTGATTTACTGAGATTTTATTTGTTGTAAATATTTGTAGATGGATCGAAGATGGATGTATGAAGCGGACCGTCACGATAGAGAGTACTTTAATGGTATGACTAGTTTTTTTAGCGCGGTTGCGGCGTACAAGTCAAATAAGCTGATGTACTATATTTGTTGCCCGTGCATCGATTGCAAGAATGAGAAGCAATTTTCGAACCTTGAGGCGATCCATGCACACTTGCTTCGAAGGGGTTTCAAGCCTGCCTATACCTGTTGGACCGAGCATGGTGAAGATGAGATTGTGCGTAGAGGGCATCTGATTGATGATGATGAAGACAACGACTCGACCGCGGTGGAAAATACGTTCGTCGACACCCATGAAGAGACATTCATCGATAACCATGAAGATGATCTACAACAGATGTTGCATGATGGGGAGGAGGACCTCACGAGTGAAAGGGATTTTCAGAAGTTTCAACGTATGGTAGAGGATTTTACAACACCCTTGTACCCAGTGCGCAAAGAGGAGTTCAAAAGCAAAGATGTTGTGCTTACGCCCGCAGCTAAAGGCAAGCAATGGTTGGTCCGATAAGAGTTTCACAGAGTCATTAGGTTTCTTCAGAGATGTCCTTCCAGAGGGTAACGTGTTGCCAAGAACCACGCACCAAGCCAAGCAGTTGTTTGTCGCTGGGACCGGAAGTGCAGAAAATACACGCTGTCCAAACGATTGCATATTGTATCGCAATGAGTTTGCAAATTTGGATGCATGTCCCGTTTGCAAGGCATCTCAGTATAAGTGTGGCGATGACGATATCGAGGGGTAGTGTAAGAAGAAAAGACCTCCGACCAAGGTGGTGTGGTATTTCCCTATAATCCCCATCTGAAGTGTCTGTTTGCGAACAAAAGGCATGCTCAATTGCTGTGATGGCACGCCGAGGAGCGTAAAAAGGATGGAATGCTTAGACACCCTGCTGACTCCGCGTAGTGGAGGAATATCGATAGAAAATATAAGAAACACTTTGCATATGATATGAGGAATATAAGGTTCGGACTCAGTATGGATGGGATGAATCCTTTCGGCAACATGAGTAGTCGTCATAACACTTGGCCGGTGACTTTATGTATGTACAACCTTCCTCCTTGGCTTTGCATGAAGCGGAAGTACATTATGATGCCGTTACTGATCCAAGGGCCGAGGCAACCTGGCAACGATATTGATGTGTTCCTCAAACCACTGGTTGAAGATCTTCTAGTATTGTGGAACAACGGTGTACGGGTATGGGATGAGTACAAAAGAGAGAACTTCATGCTACGGGCGTTGTTGTTCGTAACCATCAATGATTACCCTGCTCTTGGCAATCTTTCGGGCCAGACTATAAAAGGATTCAATGGATGCGTGCATTGCATGGGTGATACAGGGAGCCAGTGGCTGAAATACTGTCGAAAAATGTGTTACATGCGGCATCGTAGGTTCCTTCACAAGGACCACCTGTATCGTAACAACAAGAGAGCTTTTGACGATACAAAGGAGACTGCTTCAGCTCCAAAACATCACAACGGCAAAGAGATATTTGCGGCCGTAAAGGATATTAAAATTATCCATGGAAAGGGAGCCGAAAGTACATCAGTCCCGAGTTCCGGTGATACAGCTCCTTTGTGGAAAAAGAAATCAGTATTTATGGACCTACTTTATTGGCAGCACCTGGATGTTCGACATGCTATCGATGTCATGCATATAGAGAAGAACGTGTGTGACAACTTGCTTGGTATTTTACTAGATATACCTGGCAAAATAAAAGATACACTCAAAGCACGGATGGACCTGAAAGATATGAAACTCAGGAAGGAGCTGCATCATGAAGACCTGGGTCAAGGAAAAAAGTACCTTCCCACAGCTTGCTACACTTTAAGCAAGATTGAGAAAATTAGCGTGTGTGAGTGCTTGCACGGAGTCAAAGTTCCGTCCGGTTATTCTGCCAACATAAAGAGGCTAGTCTCAATGAAAGACTTGAAATTAGTTGGTATGAAGTCTCATGATTGCCACGTGATGATGACACAGATGCTTCCTGTAGCAATTAGGGGTGTTCTGCCAGAGAAAGTGCGAGACCCAATTATAAAGTTGTGTTCATTCTTCAACGTGATTTCACAGAAGGTCATCGACCCGTTGAAACTGGATAAGCTGCAGAAAGACGTGATCCACACTCTATGCCGACTTGAGATGTGCTTCCCTCCATCCTTCTTCGATATTATGGTCCATTTCATTGTTCATATTGTGAAAGACATACAGTTTCTTGGCCCTGTGTTTCTACATCAGATGTACCCTTTCGAGAGGTTCATGGGGGTTATGAAGAAATATGTTCGCAATCGACATCGGCCGGAAGGGTGCATTGCCATGAAGTTCTGCATCGATTATATAGATCTCAAACCGATTATATGGATCTCAAACCGATTGGTGTGCCCGTATCTCGCCATGAAGGGAGGCTACAAGGGAAAGGGACACTAGGTCAGAAATTGATCCGTACAAATGATCGTGCTTCATTCACGCAAGCACATTTTACAGTTCTGCACCAATCAATTGTAGCGGTCCCGTATGTCGACATGCACAAGAACATGCTACGAAGAAAAAACCCATGTAAGTCTGAGGTTTGGATCGCGAGAGAGCACAGAGATAACTTTGGAGATTGTTTGCTTAAATACATGATGCATACATAGACAGAGTGCGCTCAATTGAGAGCGCTGGCTAAGGGACCATCATATACAATTTTCACATTTGAAGGATACGACATCAATGGATATACATTTTATATGAGAGCACAAGATAACAAGAGCACCAACCAAAACAGCGGGGTCCGTATAGATGCCTATGACAAAGAATGGCAATATGCGACGTACTCACGATTCATAGAAGAGATTTGGGAGCTTGACTATGGGCCTTTGAAGGTCCCCCTTTTTCGGTGCCAGTGGGTCAGGCTACCTAGGGGCGTGAACATCGACAAGTACGGTATCACTACCGTGGACTTCAAACACGTCGGATACAGAGAAGAACCATTCGTACTTGCTAGTACCATTACACAAATTTTCTTTGTAAGGGATCCAGCTGACAAGGAACGCCACGTGGTTCTTCAATCAAAAAGAAGGATTGTGGGAGTTGAGAATGTAGTCGACGAGGAAGACTATAACCAATTTGATGAGCTTCCTCCTTTCGGTGAGAACATCGACCTAGGTCTCAAGGAAGACATAGAGGAAGCTACATACATACGCCGCAATCATAACGAAGGTCGGATCGTAACTTAGTTGTGTAATTAAGGATATGCTTTATTTTGTATGAAGGTCAAGCTTCAATTTGTGATATAAACATTTTGTATGAAGGACATGCTTCAATTTGTAATGTATGGAGTATTGATTATTATAATCATTCAGAAATAGTAAATGTCCAATGGACGAAGATGAGATAGTAAAAGCAAATTTTTATTCATTATTCCTAATTAACTGAAATTTTAAATAAAACAAAAAAGGATCAGATCATGAGCACAATAAAAAATAACTAAAATTCATAATAAAAAGTTGAAGAAAATTAGCAATTTGGTTTTTGTATGAAGTCTAAAGCAAAATCTTGGAATAGCTGAAATTTGAAATAAAATTCCAATATTTGTATTTGGGGTTTTTTTTACAAATGCAGGAAATACAAATGGCAATTATGTAAAACAGGTGTGACAATTTTCCTTACCGTGGCAGCATTTGCCACCGCGCCACTTCTGCCACAACAACACTTGGCAGGGAACATCAGTGCCGGTTGACAAACGAAAACAGGCACTAATAAAACACATCAGTGCCACGTTATAGTCTCCACCCAGCACTGATAGTATCACTGACGGGTCTTGAACGCCCGGCACTAATAATACAACATCACTACCGGTTGATAAATGACCCGACAGTAATAGTTATATATCACTGCCGGTTTATAAATGACCCGGCACTAGTATGCAAACATTACTACCGGTTCATTTATAAACCGGCATTAATAGTAGAACATCACTGTCGGTTCTATAACAAGCCGGCAGAGATAATATATCACTGCCGGTTCACTGCGTGGAACCGGTAGTAATAATCCTCCCTATATATACGTTTTCTTTCCCGCACTTAGCCATTTCGCAATTTGTTTGGAGTTCTTCTGTGCGCCCTAGCTGCCGTCGTCTCTCCCAAATACGCCCTCCGTCAACACGACGCCTCCCACCGTCACCCCTGGGCGCCTCCCCGACATCGACTCTCCCGCCCGGCCTCCCTCTGGTGACCCTCCTCACTGGCCCTCCTGCAAGGCAACCCTCCCGCGTCGGCCCTCCCTGCGGCGACCTCTCCTTGCACCGGTAAGCTCGTGATGATTCTAAGGTTCTCGATGATATTGCTTTGTGATGATTCTAGGGTTCTCGATGATATTGACAATTGTTGTGTAAATAAGGCCTTAAGTTGGTAGACTTACATGCATTATTGGTTGTGATGATTGGTATTATAAGGGATTGGTATTGCTCTGTTTGGATTTGGGGACTTCGCCGGCAAGGGAGCAGGTTTGAGGGCGAAGGAAGATCAAACTGAAGGCAATGTGCTGGGGCGAAAGTCTCATGCTCTTTTTATTAGTAATCTGATTGATGAATCGATGTAATGAGTTCCTGAGTTGGCTGGCTGTGGTTGGAAATTTCCTGTGCAGACGTTGCTAAGTTCTAGATTGCTGGTTATTTCAGTTTCTACAGGGGCTATTTGATGCTGTTGGCTGGTAGAGTTTGTGGTTTTGGTGGAGGTTAATTGGGTCTGTGTCAGTTTTGGTTGGTTGTGGGCTATACTCTGGAATGGTTGTGAACTGAATGTCCAGTTTCAGTAATGATTTTGGTGGAGGTTAATTGGCTCTGTGATGATTTTTTGTCTAAGCCCTAATAGCATTGTTGGTTCGGTTAGCATACTGGTCTGAATTCTTATTATGCATGATAAGGTGGTAAGGATTTAAGGCCTTATTTACTCAATTAATTGTTTTGCCCATTTGTGATGAGATGAAGGTTCTAATCTTCATTCAAACCCAATAATCTGAGAGCAATCATACATAATTACCTCCATATTGCCATAGTAGTCATGATTCATTATATGAATGACATAATGTTCCCTTTATGTGATCTGTTGCCATATGTATCTTTGTGGTGTCGTCAGCAGTCGATAACAACAAGTATATGTCTGAACTGCAGTATTGTAGGATCGAAATATACTAATGTAGCAATCAAAGGGGGGGTGAATGATTGTGCGGAAGCTAAAATCAAATTTTCGAACTTTTAAACACCCCAAATTAAACTCAAATTGCTTAAAGACCATTTTACAAAGTTAGAAGACCACCTCACGCAGTTGGGAGACCAGTAGACCAGTCTGGGCGACCAGTAGAGCACTTGGGCGACCAGTTTGGGCACTTGGGCGACCAGGAAATCACCTGGGCGACCAGTAGAACACCTGGGCGAGCAGGTTGGGCACTTGGGCGACCAGAAAAGCACCTGGGCGACCAATAGGACACCTGGGCGAGCAGGTTGGGCACTTGGGCGAGCAGTAGGACAGTTTGGGCGACCACGCGCATTGTTGGGCGACCACGCACACTATTGGGCGACCACGCGCGCAGTCTGGGCGAGCAGACCGATATACGTCTACTAAAATAGTAATTACGGAAGATCCAGCCATTGGATTGATGTGAAATTTTAACTGTAGAAGCTAGACTCAATTCTGCAACTAACACAAAAAGAATCAGGTCAATCAGATGTACGGATCTAAAGTTATATCCTTCGCAAGATGACTGAATCTGGGCGACCACGCGAACAGACGGGTGAGCAGGACACCAATCTGGCGACCACAAATTACAGAAGATCTAACCGTTGGATTGATATGAAATTTTAACTGTAGAAACTAGATTCAATTATGAATCAAACCCAATAAGAATCAACCCGATCAAATCCACGGATCAAAAGATATTACCTTCGCAAGATGACACCTTTGCAGAGAACCGAACTCCGTGATGAACTTCGTGACTGCTTCAACGGACAAAACTTCAAGCGATCAATCAACTATGCCAGAGTCAAGAACTTGTAAGAAGGATCTTTATTATTGATCTAGTTACAGTACTCAAACAAAAAAGTACAACCCTAAAACCTGAACGCACACAAATAAACAGAGGACACCTCCCTCTATTTATACAGAGCAAAAACATAGAGATTGAATACAACTCCACTTCCAACATGGAAAGAGTTCGTATCTATCTCAACTTGGCCCAACATGGCCAAAACCAAAACCTTGCACATATGTACAGCCCACCTGCTGTAATTACGTGACTAACCAGCCTCCATGTGTATGTTCTCTAGCCCAAACGTCCCACATGACATCCTTGACCACCAAGACCTTGATTCCTCCCTGAACCTAGTCCCGAACCTCAGTTCCTCCATGAACCTAGTTCCGGTCCCGTCATCGACCACGTTCGCCCTCGAGCAACACCTGCACATGAAGTAACAAACAACGCGTCCAAGCACAAGTCCACGACTTGACTCAACATCAATCCATGCAACCACTCACATGAGTGCTTTGCATCAAGCAAACTTCATCTTGCTATCACCAGCATGATAATCATCTCAACATAGCACATGCACAGGCACCACACATGCCATAACGAAAATCACTTTACAATGCCAATTTCACCATTCAACCAATTTTTGATCACATGATCTCACAATCTCCCCCTTGATGAAAACATTGGCAACACCATTTGGAAACGAACATTGGCATTCACCTTACAATAGCAACACCATTTTTAAAAGAAGTAAAGTGACCAAAAGACAGAGAGAGAAATCTCCCCCTACAAAGAAGAACAAAAATCTCCCCCTATCTAAAAAGAAATCTCCCCCTATCAAAAAGAAAGACTCCCCCTATCAAAAAGAAGAAAAAGAAGAAATGTGTGTGTGAATGTGCAATGTGTGACCAAAAATCTCTCCCTTTGACTCCAAAATTTCTCCCCCTTTGACAATGGGTTCATCAAGAATGCAAAAAGAGAGCAAAAGAGAAACTTCTCCCCCTTTATGTTGATGTTTCCTTTTTTTATATGTACTGAGCATTATGAATCATGCACAAATGTAACAACTTGATCACCAAGTCATGTTATCAACAGTACTTGCACCCTCAAATCTACACATAAACAATGTAGAGTAAGCATAACTAGAAATCAAGTACTATTAACGATTTTTTGCATGGCATGATCTCCCTTTCTCAACAATCTTAAAACCTGAAAACATTGAATTTTTGTGCACTTTATTTGTGCTTTGAAAAACTGATTCATTACTTTGATCGCAACAATAACAATTGCAAGGAATTACATGCACCATCAGCCTTACTTTCCAACCATGCCAAGCAATCACAAGCTTAAGGTTTCATGGTTTCGGTCATACACAACCTCTTCCAAGTTCATATCATAGTGCAATGATAAGCGCCTCAGAAAGAAGAAGTGCGACAAGACATAACCTTGATCTTGCTTTTATCAACAATCACTTTTTGAGATTTAGCACTTAACTTTCATATTTAGCACTTTATCGAAAGGATCAAGATAGCCAAGAAAGTTCAACCATGACAAGATTTAATTCAAGTTGTCATTCCATTTAAATAGTCATGACATAAACTACACCATATATGTATAAACAGAAAGTTGCAAAGACCCTGTAGCATAAACATGGCTTCAAATGACATATGTGTATGAAATACAATGCTCAGTACTTTTGCTGTTTTTCAATTTTTTTTGTTTTTCATTTAAGAAACACACGAAACAAAAAAAATGTTACACAATATACAAAAACTTCAAAGAACTCCCCCTCAGAACAACCATCTTAAAAAAAACTTTCTACAGAATATCACTTGAAGGGATTAAATTGAAAACAAAAGGTTGAAAGAACAAACCTCCCCAAAAGCAACCGAAAGAAACTTTCACCAAAAAGCATTAACTCCCCCTTAAATGGATAACCAATGAAATCAACAGAGAGGAGATGATGATATACATGTGCTTGAGTTATCATGGTATGTTCAATTAAGCATAGGCATGAATCATGATAAGTGAATTCAAAGCATGAAAGGCATGATATAAAATATAACATTATTGAACATGCCAGGGGAATACAACTGAGCATATGAACAATCATTTCATCTCATGCCACAATTAGATATCTGTGAATGTAAAGAATATGAGTGTATCAAATAGCTCACAAAGTAGATGAAGAATTATTGCACATGCTTCTTGAAAACCATCTCAAGGGTGAGAACCATCCAAGTCTTGATCTCATCTTGCAAAAGACCAAGATCCACTAAGTTTCTGTTCTCCAACCCATTCCTGAAAACCTACATAGCACAAGAAGATGTCGAGGCCTCGGTACTGGGGTTAGAAATAAAACATTTAGGAATCCAGTACTGAGACACACGACGAGTAGGCACAACACGAGTTTGCTTGTTCACAAAATCAGATTTGCCCTTTCCCGTGTTTCTTGCAACAAAAGGTGTTTGCATCACCCTAGGCACAACACGAGTATGCTTGTTCACAAAATCAGATTTGCCCTTTCCCGTGTTTCTTGCAACAAAAGGTGTTCGCATCACCCTAGACACAAAATGAGAAGTGAAATGTGCCTTCCTGAAATTAGACCTAGCCTTAGCCTTTTCTTTCTTTTGCTGTTTGGCTAGCCTAAAGCAAAAATCCACTAAATGTCCATCTTTACCACAATGAGTGCAAGTGTACTTAACATGATGTTTAGCTTTAGTAACAGAAGTAACATTTGCATTCATCATAGTAGAAGTTAACACACCAGCAGACTTAAACACAGTTTTCTTAGGCTCATTATCAATTTCAAATTTTCCACTTCCAAGTGTCTTAATAACAGTAGGAGCATGCGACTTATAATGAGCATAAGAATCAAAACCTAAACCTTTGTGATGAGTACTGACCCTTGACTGATCCAGAATCATGTTTAGGTTTTTCTTTCCAGTAGTGAATCGTTCTAAAGATTTTTCCAAGTAGTCAACCTTTCGAGCAAGAGTTAAACAGTTATTACATGGAACGCCCACTTTTCCTTTCATTTGCTTACAAGTTGAGCATGAGAGAACTTCATGAGTGAGCATAGCATCTGTCATTTGAGAAACCCTAGCATTTGCATCATGCAACTTCAATTCCAGTATAGCACATTTAGAACAATGAGTTGTATCATGCAAATCAACAGTTGAACAGCTAACGTTTTTAACATGTTTCTCATTTTCTTTCTTTTCAGCATTAACTTGTTCTAACAAAGAAACATGTTCTTTCCTAAGCACAGTAAGCTCACTGTAGATTAAGTCACATGATTTGCAAGCATCATCATTAGGAATCAAAGATTTAAGTCTAGCAATTTCAGCATGTAAAGATTCCACAAAAACATCATGTTTCTTAATTTTCTTGTCGCGTTTGTTAAGCAATTTTCCAAGACGAGCAACAGCAATAGCTAAATCATCATAAGAGGGTTCTACCTCATTGAAGTCGCTGTCATGATCATCCTCGGTGAAGCTTCCATCACTTCTAGCCATGAGACATAATCCTGTCAATTCATGCTTGCTTGGAGTTGCATCGTCCTCGTTGCTCTCCGAATCCACATCGCTCAAGTTGACTTGTTCAAGAGCGGAAAGAACCCAGTGGACAACCTTTTTGTTGATGAAGCTCTTTTTCTTTCTATCACTTGGTGAAAACTTCTTCTTTTCTTTTCTTCTGTCGTTGTCCTTCTCCTCCCTTGATGCTTTACCTGCAAGCTTAGGACAATTTGATCTAATGTGATTGAGGTCACTACACTCGTAGCATCTTGGAGGGCCACCACCAACTCTCTTTCTTATTCTCACATTCTGCAAAGCTTTGTTAAACCGAGAAGAGAGTAGTGCCAAATCTTCTTCAGGAAACTCTTCGATCTGCTCATCAGTTAGTGAAGACAAAGAGGACAAAGCAAAGCTTGAAGAAGCATTGTTCATGCTAGATTGTGAAGTTAGTGCAATTGATTTATGATCTGTCTTCCTAGCAAGAACATCCAACTCATGAGTTTTTAATTTAGAAAACAGTACATCTAAAGTGAGTGAACTCATGACAGTGGATTCTTTAATAGATGTAACTTTTATCTCCCAAATAGACATGTCTAATGCACCAAGCAATTGTCTAGCATTTGTAGCCTCATCAAAGAAAACTCCAACAGCACGTAAATTGCTAAGAATTTTATTGAACCGTGCAAAGAAATCATCTAGAGACTCACCAGGCTTCATCTCAAATCGCATATATTCTTTCTTATAAATATCTTGCCTAACCTCTTTGACAGTGTTAGAACCTTCATGATAATCACAAAGAGATTTCCATACCTCATATGCAGACTTGAGATGAATCACACGATCAAAATCACTTCTTCCCAATCCTTGGATGATCAAATTTCGTGCTTTGCTATTTGCTTCAACCTGTGCTTGATTGGTTTCATTAACTTGATCATTCTCAGGAACTCGATATGGCTTGTACACCTTCTCCCAGATTGCAAAGCCCTGAGCTTGAATATATGCCTCCATCTTTGCTTTCCAAAACTGAAAATCAACACCATCGAAAACACAAGGTTTTGTCGAATACCTATCCATCGCTATGGTTTCTAATCACTGGTTAGAAAAAATAAGGCTCTGATACCACTTGTAGGATCGAAATATACTAATGTAGCAATCAGAGGGGGGGTGAATGATTGCGCGGAAGCTAAAATCAAAATTTTGAACTTTTAAACACCCCAAATTAAACTCAAATTGCTTAAAGACAAGTTTACAAAGTTAGAAGACCACCTCACGCAGTTGGGAGACCAGTAGACCAGTCTGGGCGACCAGTAGAGCACTTGGGCGACCAGTTTGGGCACTTGGGCGACCAGGAAATCACCTGGGCGACTAGTAGAACACCTAGGCGAGCAGGATAGGCACTTGGGCGACCAGAAAAGCACCTGGGCGACCAGTAGGACACCTCGGCGAGTAGGTTGGGCACTTGGGCGAGCAGTAGGACAGTTCGGGCGACCACGCGCACTGTTGGGCGACCACGCACACTGTTGGGCGACCACGCGCGCAGTCTGGGCGAGCAGACCGATACACGTCTACTAAAATAGTAATTACAGAAGATCCA
Source organism: Guadua angustifolia (assembly GCA_036346375.1). Lineage (NCBI taxonomy): Eukaryota > Viridiplantae > Streptophyta > Magnoliopsida > Poales > Poaceae > Guadua > Guadua angustifolia. Next base: position 124,125 of record JAYEVE010000933.1, on the reverse strand, counting down.
GCCATTGGATTGATGTGAAATGTTAACTGTAGAAACTAGACTCAATTCCACAACTAATACAAAAAGAATCAGGTCAATCGGATGTACGGATCTAAAGTTATGTCCTTCGCAAAATGACTGAATCTGGGCGACCACGCGAACAGACGGGCGAGCAGGACACCAATCTGGGCAACCACAAATTACAGAAGATCTAACCGTTGGATTGATATGAAATTTTAACTGTAGAAACTAGATTCAATTATGAATCAAACCCAATAAGAATCAACCCGATCGGATCTATGGATCAAAAGATATTACCTTTGCAAGATGATACCTTTGCAGAGAACCGAACTCCGTGATGAACTTCGTGACTGCTTCGACGGACAAAACTTCAAGCGATCAATCAACTATGCCAGAGCCAAGTACTTGTAAGAAGGATCTTTATTATTGATCTGGTTATAATACTCAAACAAAAAAGTACAACCCTAAAACCTGAACGCACACAAATAAACAGAGGACACCTCCCTCTATTTATACAGAGCAAAAACATAGAGATCGAATACAATTCCACTTCCAACATGGAAAGAGTTCGTATCTATCTCAACTTGGCCCAACATGGCCAAAACTAAAACCTTGCACGTATGTACAGCCCACCTGCTGTAATTACGTGACTAACCAGCCTCCATGTGTATGTTCTCTAGCCCGAACGTCCCGCATGACATCCTTGACCACCAAGACCTTGATTCCTCCATGAACCTAGTCCCGAACCTCAGTTCCTCCATGAACCTAGTTCCGGTCCCGTCATCGACCACGTTCGCCCTCGAGCAACACCTGCACATGAAGTAACAAACAACGCGTCCGAGCACAAGTCCACGACTTGGCTCAACATCAATCCATGCAACCACTCACATGAGTGCTTTGCATCAAGCAAACTTCATCTTGCTATCACCAGCATGATAATCATCTCAACATAGCACATGCACAGGCACCACACATGCCATAACGAAAATCACTTTACAATGCCAATTTCACCATTCAACCAATTTTTGATCACATGATCTCACAATCTCCCCCTTGATGAAAACATTGGCAACACCATTTGGAAACGAACATTGGCATTCACCTTACAATAGCAACACCATTTTTAAAAGAAGTAAAGTGACCAAAAGACAGAGAGAGAAATCTCCCCCTACAAAGAAGAACAAAAATCTCCCCCTATCTAAAAAGAAATCTCCCCCTATCAAAAAGAAGAAAAAAAAGAAATGTGTGTGTGAATATGCAATGTGTGACCAAAAATCTCTCCCTTTGACTCCAAAATTTCTCCCCCTTTGACAATGGGTTCATCAAGAATGCAAAAAGAGAGCAAAAGAGAAACTTCTCCCCCCTTTATGTTGATGTACACGAGGTAAGTCTTTATTAGGATTCTTTCGTAGGATGTGCTTCCCGATGAAATTAGAGCAGAGCCAAACGACTAATGAAATAATCAAAATGCAGGGTCCGACATCTGGTGCAATGAGCCAGCATCGTGGGTGAGGTCCCAGCAAGATGCGCACAGGTGAACGAAAGGTGATAGTTGAGCTTAATGTAGTCGGAGAACCAGCTTAATTGAGGGCTCCTTCCAACCAAGAAGGGAGGACTACAAGCTAACACGCGCCTTGGGTAATAAGGAGCACCCTGGTCGCACCAAAGGGTTTGGCTTGGTGCCCTGGAAAGCAGCATTCCCAGAGGATGCCGAAATGTACAAGCGACCAAAGAAATCCAAACAACAACAGTTGGATGAACGTGTACAAGAAATAGAAGACTGGCTGCACAGAAGGGAAGTCGAATTTGAAGAACAGATGAAAATGATGCGAGAATTAGTAGCAAAGGTCCTTAGCGAACGTCAGTCACATGACGTAGGTCACCAGCACCAAAGTCCCGCCGGGGCTCACAAAAGCAGCCAAGTGTCCTCGGGCCCTCCTGAAGACGGCTCAGCATGTAGCTTCCCCATGGACAAAATCATAGAGCCGACACGCAGCTGCGATGCACTTTTGCCGTGCGAACATTACCATCAAGGTGGCTGAAGGGATGGCTTGGCCATGCAACGAGGGGCAGATGTTGCATAACCGCCCAATTCCTCAGGGATACGCCAGAGTTTCAGTTGACAGCGTGGTTGACAGATACCGCAAAGTGGAGGTTGAGATCCCGGGCGAGGAGGGGCAAAGTCTTGGACAAAGTATGGGCACATTCATCGCGTGGCGCAAGCGCTATATAAAGTTTGCCTCAGAAGATGACAACGACGATGATCTTAACAACGATGATGAGGCGGAGTCTCCATCTAGGAACAGTCCTCCTCCTCCTCCGGCGTCATCGAAGAAAGCTCTTTCTCCTGCTCAACACCACCCAGGAAAAATCCTCCGTTGTCACCCAAGAAAACTCCTGCTCCAGCGCCACAAGACAGCCAAAGAGCACCGCGATCTGAACATTCTACACAGTCAGGGGGAAAAAGTTCGTCATCTGTGAAGCTAGCCAAAACTCTTAGCAAGAAACGACCATATGAAATGACCGACGAAGAAACAAAAAAAAAGTAGGCGCCTATGTAGTAGAGCACTTCAAGAAGACACCACCACCAGCTAAGATTGAAATCGAAGCTGCCAAACAGGATTTCTTCCTGGATATAGCAAAGGTTAAACAGACAGGACGGATAACTGAAGCTCCTCAACCTAGCCAACTATAAGACTACGATCGCATCTCTAGGAAGAAATCTAAAGGAGATGGTGGTAAAGCAGCTGTTGCTGGAAACCAAAGTGGTGCTGAAGGGCAAGAGCCACCTCTAAAGTGGCCATTTGTTAACGGGGAAGCTTTGCTGCATCCAAATAAGGAGCTCAAACTGACCACACAATTACGACGTCTACATCAATGGTACCAGCAGTATGTCCAAGAGACACAAAACGTTGCTTTCCCCGCCAAATACAATGATATGGACCTTCACAACAATGATGGCTTTTTCTAGGTAGAACACCGAGAACTATATCAGATGTACCAACGAGACGCCCTGGATGTGCCTATATTAAGAATGTGGACTCTGTAAGTCTCTTGTATAATTCATGCTGTATATTCACGTACTCTTAAACTTAGGGTCTGACTTCTTTTTTTACGTAGAATGGAGACAATGACACTTAGAGTAGACAAAAATGAAAAGATAGGATTCCTGGACCCGGGCCTTGTCAACTGCAAACTTATTACAGATCCAAGAACAATAAATGATGTTGAGGCGTACGTACTCAAAGCGCTGCTAAAGCTACAACACAAGGACTACATACTTTTACCCTACATCTTTGAGTACGTGTTTCCCTACCTACTAGTCTCGTATATTTGATGTGCAACACTATGTGACGACTAATTGGCTTCTGCAGTTTTCACTGGATCGTCCTTGTCATTATGTTAAATGAAAGCAACATCGCTGTCTTGGACTCACTGAGGAAACCGACAAGCAAGTACAAAGAATTATTAGACTTGCTAGACAGGTAAACTCAGTCGTTGCATTATTGTTCAAGTAATCTTCCATCCTATTGCACCTAATTAATTTTAATGACTACTCGAAACCATGAACAGGGTGTACAAAAAATACCACAAGAAGAGCCAACGGTATCGTCCATACACGCAAAATTTCAGAATATACACCGATTTTCCATGCCTAAAACAACCCCAAGGGAACAATTTATGTGGATACTACGCAATGACACATATCCACGCGTTCATCACTGACAATTCGGACTACAACGGCCAGCTGGTATATCGATCATTACATGTTGACCCGTACTTTTCTTTATAAAGATGATGACACTAATTAATGCTTCAATTTCTCCCATGACAGCGCGTCAAGCAGGGCACCAGCAGCCTGCTCGACCACGAAATTGATGCCCTTCAAGAGCAGATAGCTGGGTTCATCATTCGAGAAATTATCCACTCGAAGGGCGAGTTTCGCGAGAATTTGTAGCTTAAGTGACATGCCAACAATTGTGAATGAACAATGTATTGCTTCAAAAGTGAATGAATAATATAATAATTAAATATTATGATGCTTCAATGTATTTCAATTACACTTTAGCGATGCTTCAGTACTATTGTGCATAACGTATACCGTACAGAATACATCTACTGTACAATATATATATGCTACAACATATACTGCAAAAATATATATGCAAAAAGGTTTAAAAAACCCATCACTGCCAGTTTTGGATATCAAAATAGGACACAGAGTTATCACTGCCGTTTAACAAGAAAAAGGGGCAGTGATAGTAGTTATCACTACCGGATATTGATAACAATTGGGCAGTGATAGATACTTATCACTGCCGGATATTATTGAAAATGTGGCAGTGATAATCTATTATCACTGCCGGTTGACAGTATGAACCGGCAGTGATAGTTATTATCACTGCCGGTTGTTAAGTATAAACCGGCAGTGATAGTTCACTATCACTGCCGGTTCATATCCGGCAGTGATAGTCCTCGACTATCACTGCCACTTAGGTTGTACCGGGTCCACATCCGATAGTGATGCCGATGTGGACCCGGCAGTAATCACATGTTCGGTAGTAGTGAAAGTATAAGTAATACTCACATCCCTTCGCGACCGCAACGAATAATCCAATTGTGAAGTCCAACAATGCGGCCCTTTGACATAAAGCAACAGCGGCAAATGCATACAGAAGCTTGGAACCCACAACATTTGCAGCTTAGGACCTGGTGGTTGCATACTTGCATGGTGGCTTCTCACAGTATCATAACCGGTGATGATAATGTTTACACACACACTATATTCAATATCCACGCATGTACAATGTGTTAGTCTAGACCCTAGAAATGTATAACAGTACCTACCGGTTTTAGTATCTAGTGACTCAATTCTTCAAGGCCTGTTGGTTGGTTGTTGAACTTGTTGCTGCTGCATACATTCTGGATAGCGGAAATTTCACAAAACTATAGGTTTATTATTGTACAAATTATAAAAAAAACTACATATTTTAGTTTCAATTTCACAAAACTACAGATTTGAGAAGAATTTGTGTCACAAAACTATAGGTTTTAGAAACAACTGTTTCTTATAACGGGTTTGATAGTCTAGGCCTATATGATAGCCTTACGCGCGAGTTAAATAAGAAATGAGGGCATGTGAGACTGCCATATAGACCCACACTGTCATACCCGTTATAATAAACAGTCAATTCTAAAACATGTAGTTTGTGAAACAAGTTTTCCTAAAATTTTCAGTTATGTGAAATAGAAACTAAAATCAATAGCTTTCTCGTAGTTCGTACAGGAATTCTATAGTTTTATGAAATTTACTCTTCTGGATATAAACAACACGCGCGGGCCATAGAAGAGCAGCTCGTTTTTTTCCCCCTTTTATCTCTCCGAGTCTGAAGCCAACGAACAGGTACGCTAAAGGATATTGCATAAATCTGAATGCTTTACGTGTAGCAGTGAAGTAATACACTAATACGTGGTTGCTTATCAAGCCCTCAACTTGCTTGAAAATTGTGCTTATCACCTTATTTTAGAGAACGTGCGGCACAATGTCTGACCACTTACACAAACAGAACATATTCGTCAGGATTGAGGAAGATACATAGAAATACACAACTATACATACTTACATTAGATCTAAAAAGTGGCGATGACCTATGATAGCTATTTTCATCTTCTTGCAAATTCTATGCTTAGCGTGGCTTTCTTCTCAAGACTGTAATATTCCGTGGTTTTGCTCTCGGTGTAACCAGGGGAATCCGTGGTCGAGCTTCTGGCCAGCTCAGAGAAGCTCATGAAACCGTCGACCGCTTCAGGATGTTGCCGCGCTAGGTCTGCTAATCGCCGAAGCTCCTGCGCGACATGCCTCATTGCCGGCCTACCCTCACCTGGCATAACTAAGCACTGGCTTGCTAACTCAGCGACTTGATGGATCACCTCCATGTCGTCTCCATCAACAATTTCTCTATCCACGAGCTCATCAAGTGTGCCCTCCTTCATAACCTCTTGAAACATTGACGTTAGGCACCGCGGCTTCTTACCTGTTAAAAGCTCCAAAACAACACACCGAAGCTGTAAACATCACTCTTGTTAGTGAGCTTACACGACTGCAGATACTTAGGGCCGTTCCTGGGCCGGTGCAACTAGTGCCATCGCCTAGGGCCCACGATGGGGAGAGGCCTCGGCCCATGTAAGTACTCAGCATATATATGGTCATGGGCTCTTCATCTCCTCATCTTCTGTTGTTCCAAGAAACAAGGCACCGGCGGCTCATGCAAGCGGGAGTCAACAAAGCAAACGACCTTTCGCCTTCAGGCTCGGGCTTCGGCCGATCGACTCAACGCCTCGATGCTCACACCAGACCTCGACGCTCACATCTGGTGTCGACGCTCACGCTCAGTGCTCACACCTTGACCCATTAGGCCCTTACATTGGATTTGTTCTATTCTGATTAGGAGACTGCTCAGACTTCATAGCATTAGCGTCAAGGCCGCCTTGTGCCTCTTCGAGTCTTCGACAGACTCTTCGTGTTCCTCGCCGTCGTCACCGAGGGCCCGAGCACCCTCCCTCCCTCTCTCCCTCTCGTGCCGGCGGCGTCCATCCAGGCGAGACTGCCGAGAAGGCGTCAATCCATGACCCGCGGCTGCCGATGAAGTGAGAAAATATTGGTGCACTCTAGTTTTGTTTTTCATTCTTCTTTTATTACAATGCCGCTCTTCTAAGCTTCAGCCCAACTGCCCAACCTTTCGATCTGGAAAGCAAGCTTAAGTTATGCAATTCTGGATATGCTGGAACAACAAGAATATACATACGGGAACAAGAAATATCCATTCCATGTCCTATGCTAGACATTCTCTCCCCCCCCCCTCTCTTTTTCCCTTCTATTATTAGTTTTTTGAGGGGATATATCATATATATTTGCAACTAGATCGCTTATTTTGATTATATATCATGTATGCGTCATCTTTGCAACTGAAGAAATGTTTTGATTATACACTTTACATATGCCTTTGCAATTAATAGATAAAAATATTTTTATGTTGCTGAAATCAAGGGCCCTATTTCTTGATTTGCACTAGGGCCCTCGAAATATGAGGAACGGCCCTGCAGATACTCAGGATCTAAGTATCCAATTGTGCCTTTTGCGACAAGAGCTTCTTCGTCCATCCTTGCGATCATCGAGCAACCAAAATCAGCCACCTTTGCGACCAAATTGTCACCTAGAAGAATGTTGGCGGACTTCACGTCGCCATGAAGGATAGGGTGGATCAATGAATGCAGGTGTGCAAGTGCTTCAGCAGATTCAGCAGCTATCCTCAAACGAGCTGCAAGTGTTATGCTGTTGGAACAGAACATTAAAATTCTTTGAGGCAATTTTCTCTCTTATTTCTTCTCACTCTGTTCACTTTTACAACTGGGGCTTACCCCCATATTTATACCCAAAACTTCAACTCACATAAACGGAATAGGATTCCACTTCCTTATCCTAATCGGACTCCTTTTCCTAAACGGACTCTTAATCAAACTCCTAAACTAATTACAAAATTATCTCTAACATATGCGACACCTATCAGTCCATGCAGCAGATCGTGTAGAGTTTTATTTGGCACAAATTCATAAACTAGAATAGGGACCTCAAACAACAAGCAGCAGCCAAGAAGCTTGACTATATTATCGTGGTAGACGCGACAGAGAAATAGCAGTTCTTGTCCAAATTCCATTCTTCTGCTTTCATCAACTGCTTTGCATCGTTTTACCGCAACAGAAGTGTTGTCCATAATCCCCTTGTAAACAGTCCCCTGCCCTCCTTCCCCAATGATTTCGTTCTCGTCAAAGTTATTTGTCGCTGCCTCAATGTCCTCTCTTTTGTACAAGGTAAATGCAAGGTTTCGCTCTATTTTCATCATATCTGATAATAGCTGGCCTCTCCATGCTGTTGAAAATACTCATCCATCTTTCTCATGAGATCTTGTCTTTTGAGAACTTGTCTTTTGACACTTTCGTTTGTGAATGATCACTCGTATACCAAGAAGAGCGATAAGAACAGTGAAAATGCAAGCACAAATACCTATACATGGAGGAATGAAGACATCAGTTAAGTCCTTAGGTATGTTCAAGCAAATATTTAGGTAAGTTAGCCAGAAAGGAATTGCGCCCGCTGATACGCAATCACATGCACCGACGTAACAGTAGCCAATAGTTTAAGGGATTTGGTTATCGCTCGTAGGTCCTGTTAGCCCATGCGCGAGCTTTGTGTGGTTAAAGATGATTACAACTGAAAAAGGACCTTTTTTTTTTGTTATCCGGGTGCCTCCGTCGAGGCAAAAAAGAAAAGAAAAATAGAGGACTTAAGGAAATTGTTAAAGTTGGGCCCTGGGTGTAATTGGAACAATTGGTCTGACCACACAAAGAGAGAGAAAGCATGTTTTCGAGATCAAAGTACTAGCCAGACAGGCCGGCAAGTGAGGTATGCGTTCGAACAGGAGGGGCGGATGGTCCGGTTTATAGCTCTATTGGGTTAATGTGTTGACCTAGCCGAAGAAGCCCGAATCAAATTAGGCCTCACGATGGCTAGCGCGCCAGGCCTGAGCTTGGCCTATTCAAGTTTTCCTCAGGTCCAGTTAATTGATACCAACTACTTTCCGTAGTGTGCTCTTAATATAGATTTAGGGGCTGTTTGGTTGCCTTCTCTCGCGAGCCTGACCCATTCAACTCAGCCAGGCTGATAAGATACGGGATGCACTGATGCAGAGATGGTGTTTGGTTGAGTATTTAGTACGGTAGGTATTTTAAAATTTAAATATTTTAAAATTTATATAGCAAGTGTGGTCTAGTTTTGTTTGAAAAAATATCAGGAACACATTTTTGAAATCGGTTCGGTAATCGGAGATGCTAATCAAAAGATATAAACAAAAAAAAAACTTACGTACCCACGTGGCACCCCATGCATGGTTTGATATTGTGGCTGACAGTGGCCCCTTACGCAAAACACGAGGCTGCCATGCGCTGCATCCAGAGATACGCCCGTTTTCTACGTATCTCCAGAGCCAGGCTGCATGGAGAATCTTGCATCCAGAGAACCAGGCTCAAAACTAAATGCAGGCAACCAAACATAAGAAAAAAGCAAGATTCTGCATCTATGGATGCAAATCTCTGTGCATGCAGGCAACTAAACAGCCCCTCAGAGGATCAGTACAATTATCTCAGCTACTTAAAAATAAGTGTAGATGGTGGTCAATCCGTTCTAGGGTTCTAAATTTCGTTTTCGGTTTATATTTCACTCCTTACTGAAATCCAAAATTTCGGTGAAATATTATTATTTCGGATAAAATCCGGACAAAATTCAAAAGCAAAATTCAAATCCGGAATTTCATGTTCATTGTAAAATTAACTGAAATAATTATACTCCTCAGTCTTGTGCTGCTTTGTCTTTCTCATAATTTCATGTTCATTGTAAAATTAACTGGTGTATAAACCTCACCTAATAGAAGATTTTGCTTGTTTGTCGAGGGGCACTGCATGCCTGGTGTGTTGCACTCGTCAATATCTGCAACCACATCATACTAAAATGAGATAGAAGTTTACATAACATGATACTGAGAAAAGACAACATGACGGCTATTCACTACAGGCCTACGGCAGAGAAATAGAATCATAGAGGCAAAGAAATACATAAAGTCAACGGCATGGAATGTTATTCACTACAGGTTTTAAAAATACAGAGGAATTACAGGCTAGTAAGTATATACAATATTCTTTAAGGCATTGTTTGGGAGACCCATTTCCGACCGGGATCCATATAGGTGGGTTGGGAATTTGAACTAAAATCCTGGCCCATTGATGTGGATGGGCCGGATTGTGCCAAACCAAACAAAGCCTAAAGGGGGGCTGATAAGGATCAGAATTCCCTGTGCATGGTATTTTTAATTTTTGCAATGACCATGCATGCGAGTTTAACTGTTGAACATAGAAAATGTTACCGTTATAGCAGAACATTTTAACGTATGAATTCTTAGAAAATTAATTACTTTAAAGCATAGATTTCCCAAGATGGGAAATCTCTAGACTTCTAATTTTAGAACTTAAAACTCAATTGACCTCGCTCAATCGCTCCATACTATTTAGAGTAGCTGTGAGTATTATTTAAAATGCAATCAATGTGTTAAATAAAAAAGATTAGAACCTTAATCCAGCATAAGTGCAAGAAATTCGTGATTCTTTTCCTGTACTACCATTAAAGTCCAATATTAATGTTTTTAAGAATCATATCCATTAATAGTGGTAAACATATGGATGTATATACAACATGTGTGTGAGAGAGAACCTTCACAGCCATTTCGGACATAAGGATTTCCGTGAAAGCCAGCCGCACATTTGCATCGATAACCAATGTAACCATATGTTGAGTTGACTTCCAAGCATGTGCTATTGATGCTGACACATGCATATCTAGAGGTGTTCTCACGTGCCTCTCGGCAAGTCAGATTGGCAACGGCCCATCGCACATATGATGATTCCCCAGAACCAATATAGAGTTGAGGTTCCTTTGGTACACACATCCCATCCATGACATTTGTGGTGTCTTCAATGCCCATGAGCCCGTCACTGACATTTATATGTCACATGATACTCATCATTCAGTTGGAGGCTAGATGTCGACATGTTCGTGCAGTTGAGTTGAAATAGCTTCCTTGCAGAACAGCCCTCTTCTAGGCCGAATGGAAATGGAACACTAATGTTCCCACACTGTCGAGAACAGTTTTCCTTCTGTTGGACTGGATTATATCCTATTTTCAAAATGAAATCAAGAGATTCATGAGTAAATTAAACAACTTATAATATAAAAACAAAAATGGGGTACTAGAATTACTTACAAAGTGAAATAGAGGAAGTACATATTTAATTTTACAGGATATTACATTTATCTCCCCCTTATTTTCTCCATAAAATTCAATATTCTCTTGCTACTTGCAATTTTGCAAAGTTTCATGGTCACAATTGGTTTTTGGGGTAATGTTATCTTTGCTGTAAAACAGGAAAAGCCGCATTGAGTTATAGTTATTGGAGCAGGGTAAACTACCTCTATCACGCGAGCAGCCATCGAGTACGTAAGGATTGCCCTGATACCCACCATCACATAAGCAACTATAACCAGCTGTTAAAAAATTGTCCGAGCAACTGCTGTGGTTGCTAACACAGGCATAGTTGGTATTATTAACCAAGGTGCTGGCACACGTCGGTTGGTCCACGATAGCCCACGACATCGTTGAGTAGACAGTAGTTATATTGATTCCGTCCCACATGGAGGTCCGGTTGGGATGCCCTTCAACTATGAGTTTGGTGTCCCTTCGAAACTGGAGCCGCAGGTGAGGTATGCGTTCGAACAGGAGGGGCGGATGGTCCGGTTTATAGCTCTATTGGGTTAATGTGTTGACCTAGCCGAAGCAGCCCGAATCAAATTAGGCCTCACGATGGCTAGCGCGCCAGGCCTGAGCTTGGCCTATTCAAGTTTTCCTCAAGTCCAGTTAATTGATACCAACTACTTTCCGTAGTGCGCTCTTAATATAGATTCAGAGGATCAGTACAATTATCTCAGCTACTTAAAAATAAGTGTAGATGGTGGTCAGTCTGTTCTAGGGTTCCAAATTTCGTTTTCGGTAAATATTTCGCTCCCACCAAAATCCGAAATTTTGGTGAAATCTTATTATTTCGGATAAAATCCGCACAAAATTTAAAAAGCAAAATTCAAATCCGGAATTTTTCGATAGAATTTTGGGGAAAATATTAGAAATTTTGGTAAATTTTAACTGAATAAAAAATAGTTTAAACGGTGTCAAAAAATTACGAAATTTTTTATGAATGTTCTTGACACATCAATGATTTTACCATAAAAATTCCAGATAATTATCATGTCTGAGTAATTTTTAAAAATTCATAAAATTCCACTATCCAGATAAAATGCTGACCAACAAGTTTGTAACAACCCGAAAATTTTAGAACTGTAAAATATGATGTTTAAATTTGAATTTGAATATTTATGGAATTTTCTTGATGTTTTTGGTATTATTTGGATTTTTTGGGATTTTTGTGTTGGAAGAAAAATCAAATAAATAAGAAATGGAGAATGAAAAGGAGAAACATGCAAAGAAGTAAAAAGTAAAAAATTTGAAAAATTTACCATGAGACTCTTGGCATGCTAGTAAACCATTTAATCCACCAAATAAAATTTTATACAAGGAGAAATGAAGAAATAAAATAAAAAGGCAACTTTTACATCAAAATAATGCATTGTCAAAATTTATAAAATATTTATGAAACTAATCTGGATCTGTAAAAATTATCGTGAAAACCTCAATGCAATTTATACCTCTGATAAAAATATGATAAATTAATAATGTGATTTAGGACTTTTTCCAAATTTTAAAACAGAAACTCTAAAAATCTAGAAATTGCCATGTCAGAATTTTTATAGAATAATGGTACAGTTTTTTGACTTGAAAATTTTACGGTAGATTGACTAGATTTAATCTAATCATAGAAAAATTTTCAAAAATGTTTGACTTCATTTTCTACCCAAAGTAAAAATAAAATTAGAAACAAGATTTTAGGATAGTCACTGTTGTAGGAATATTAGCAATTTTTCAGTAACTCATTTTAACCCCAAAATTTTACTAGACATCAAGCCCTATCCAAAGACCTTTTTATCACCACCACACTTTGATCGGATAAGATGCCTTTATACACCATGCTTAGCCCTCCACGACCAAGGATACGTGTAGGATCAAAGTTATTTGTTGCCTTTTCTAGTTCCTCCAAAGAGAAAATCTTTGTCTTATCACTTGCATTTTCATCGGATGATATTAGTTGTTCTAAGAGAAGGCTGTGGTTCTTCCGAAAATGCTTCCTACGTACTTGCTTTTGGATATCTCTTTTCCATCTACGGATGAAAAACATTGTACTTAAGCTAACAAGTAGAACACCGAAACCAACACTAAGCCCAATGGCAATACCTGTAATAATTATACTCCTCGGTCTTGTGCTGCTTTGCCTTTCTCATAATTTCATGTTCAGTGTAAAATTAACTGGTGTATAAAGCTCACCTAATAGAAGATTTTTCTTTTTGGTCGAGGTGCACTGCATTGTTGTAGTATCATCCTGCGTTTTGTAAGGACAATCAGTGCAAAGGTATGTTCCATTAGTATTTTGGCATACTCCTTTGCAAATGCCTGGTGTGTTGCACTCGTCAATATCTGCAACCACATCTTAGTAAAATGAGATAGAAGTTTACAGAACATGATACTGAGAAAAGACAACATGACGGCTATTCACTACAGGCCAACGGCAGAGAAATAGAATCATAGAGGCAAAGAAATACATAAAGTCAACGGCATGGAATGTTATTCACAACAGGTTTTAAAAATACAGAGGGATTACAGGCTAGTAAGTATATACAATGTTCTTTAAGGCATTGTTTGAGAGACCCATTTCCGACCGGGATCCATATAGGTGGGTTGGGAATTTGAACTAAAATCCTGGCCCATCGATGTGGATGGGTCGGATTGTGCCAAACCAAACAAAGCCTAAAGGGGGGCTGATAAGGATCAGAGTTCCCTGTACATGGTATTTTTAATTTTTGCAATGACCATGCATGCAAGTTTTACTGTTGAACATAGAAAATGTTACCGTTATAGCAGAACATTTTAACGTCTGAATTCTTAGAAAATTAATTACTTTAAAGCATAGATTTCCCAAGATGGGAAATCTCTAGACTTCTAATTTTAGAACTTAAAACTCAATTGACCTCGCTCAATCGCTCTATACTATTTAGAGTAGCTATGAGTATTATTTAAAATGCAATCAATGTGTTGAATAAAAATGATTAGAAACTTAATCCAGCATAAGTCCAAGAAATTCATGATTCTTTTCCTGTACTACCATTAAAGTCCAATATTATTGTTTTTAAGAATCATATCCATTATTAGTGGTAAACATATAGATGTATATACAACATGTGTGTGAGAGAGAACCTTCACAGCCATTTCGGACATAAGGATTTCCATGAAAGCCAGGCACACATTTGCATCGATAACCAATGTAACCATATGTTGAGTTGACTTCCAAGCATGTGCTATTGATGCTAACACATGCATATCCAGAGGTGTTCTGACGTGCCTCTCGGCAAGTCAGATTAGCAACGACCCATTGCACAGATGTTGATCCGCCAGAACCAATATAGAGTTGAGGTTCCTTTGGTACATTCATCCCATCCATGACATATGTGGTGTCTTCAATGCCCACGAGCCCGTCACTGACATTTATATATGTCACATGATGTGCATCATTCAGTTGGAGGCTAGATGTCGACATGTTCGTGCAGTTGAGCTGAAATAGCTTCCTTGCAGAACAGCCCTCTTCTAGGCCGAATGGAAATGGAACACTGATGTTCCCACACTGTCGAGAACAGTTTACCTTCTGTTGGACTGGATTATATCCTATTTTCAAAATGAAATCAAGAGATTCATGAGTAAATTAAACAACAAGTAATATAAAAACAAAAGTGGGGTACTAGAATTACTTACAAAGTGAAATAGAGGAAGTACATATTTAATTTTACAGGGTATTACATTTATCTCCCCCTTATTTTCTCCATAAAATTCAATATTCTCTTGCTACTTGCAATTTTGCAAAGTTTCATGGTCACAATTGGTTTTTGGGGTAATGTTATCTTCGCTGTAAAACAGGAAAAGCCGCATTGAGTTATAGTGATTGGAGCAGGGTAAACTACCTCTATCAGACGAGCAGCCATCGAGTACGTAAGGATTGCCCTGATACCCACCATCACATAAGCAACTATAACCAGCTGTTAAAAATTTGTTCGAGCAACTACTGTGGTTGCTGACACAGGCATAGTTGGTATTATTAACCGAGGTGTTGGCACACTTCGGTTGGTCCACGATAGCCCACGACATCGTTGAGTAGACAGTAGTTATATTGATTCCGTCCCACATGGAGGTTCGGTTGGGATGCCCTTCAACTCTGAGTTTGGTGTCCCTTCGAAACTGGAGCCGCAAGGTGTGAGTACTATTGGGGACATTCATGGAGCAACATCGGGTACCATTGCAATCCTGCCTGGCAGTGGTCTCTGTGATTTCCTTGTTAGGGCAGCTAACGGAACAAAGCGGCTCGGTCGCATTTGTGGCATTTGTGTCTGCTTGATCGAGCAGCAGGTATACATCAAAGTCACAGCCAGTGATGTTCAGTACGTTGCTCCAATGGGTGAAAGATCTCCCAGGTGTATTCCATGACATGTTGTAAATGT
The DNA here is from genome assembly GCA_036346375.1 of Guadua angustifolia. Taxonomy (NCBI): domain Eukaryota; kingdom Viridiplantae; phylum Streptophyta; class Magnoliopsida; order Poales; family Poaceae; genus Guadua; species Guadua angustifolia. The sequence goes on along the minus strand of JAYEVE010000933.1, from coordinate 108,812 downwards.
TGACACCAGGTCTCATTGGGATATATTGTGAATATGAAACACCGAAACCTGTTATGAGAAAAGCACATGATGTTATAGTGAGAATGATTGCAGAAGTAACTAAAAGACACAAACATAGTAATCTTGAATACAAACAAAAGAGATAACTGTTTATTGCTACCGGAATTCTCCCATTAATCTAGAAAAAGTAAAAAGATCTATCTATGATCCATCCACTTATATTGCGGACCCGAGATTAGACAGCTTACATTAAAACAAATATTCCATGTCAAATATGTCAGATGAAAACTGATGTGGATTAACTCGAGGGTGTCGTGTGGCCTAGTTTTGATAGTTGGATAGTGTCAAGTTGTCATCCAAATGGTTTTGTAGTGAAGAGTTGTTGAACTAAGCCAAAGAGACTTGAGGGAGTAATATGGACACATGTTAGACTAGCATATGTATTGGTTGATGACCATATTTCACGAGTCATAGATATAGAGATATCAAACCAATAAAATAGACACATGTTAGAGAACATAGAATTGGATAAACCCACCTTGAGACACTACGAGAATATTATAATCTTACTTGTTGTCAGTTGGTCTGATATATAATATGTATGCTATGTCTTTAGACTTAAGACTGATGCATGTACTTGAGATGTGTAATGACTTACTTAGGGGTTACCAAATGCTACTCTTTAATTGGGTAGTTCTAAAGGTGGCTTTCGAATTTGTTGTGAAGCATGTTGCGAGGCATGGTTCATCAAAATGTGATTTGCCCCTCCATATAGCAGGAGAGATATCTCTAGGCCTCTCATGTGGTCAGATTCAGGAAATGCATGGCCATGCTATTCATGTTTAAAGAGTTAACTATAGTCGGGATTCTAAGTCACATAATCGAGAAAGACTTGTCAAGCTAACTAAACAAGGATGGTACTTGGGCGTTGGTATGTCCTACTAGGGACAACTATTGATTAATGATCGAGTAAGAGTGCTAGGGCAATGTCTAAGTATACGTGAACCTATAAGGTCGCACACTTAAATGGGTGTGACATAATTTGGATAGTGATCCGAATTATGACGGGCTTCGAATTCCTAATGGGCCTTTAACATAGAGACTCATTGTGAGGTATCTATATAAAAAAAGGGGTGGTGGCTTTTGTAATGTCTCAGAAGAAATAATTCGTCGCAATTAAAAAAAAAATTCCCCTCCCCACCAAGTTTTTCTTCCTTTACTCCCCCACCCGACAGCAAGAAGAGCAGCAGCTCCCCATTCCTGTGCCTCCTCCCCATGGGTGCCTCCCTGCAGGACCTTCTCCCCATGCGCCTCCTCCTCCAGGACCTCCCCATGGGCGCCTCCCTGCAGGACCTCCTCCCCATGGCGCCTCCCCTTGCTGCAGCAGCCCCCTCCTCCTCCTCGCGGTTGAAGCCCTTGGGCTGAGGTGAGGCCTCTAGGGTTTGGGTTTTGATTAGGTGGCTGGGCTAGGAGGGTTGCTATGGGAGTGCTGCTTGCTGTTTAGCTGAGTTTTGTGGTGGATTTGGGGGATTAGGGTTGGTTTGGTCGGTGTCTGTTTTCGAGCAGAACTAATCCCTCTGTTAGGGCTGTGATTCGAGGGCTTTAGAAGCATTTTCTGGGGGTCCGGCTGTTGCGAAAGTTGTAGATAATCTAATTACCTTTCAATAGAGACTGAAATCACTAAATTTCGTTCAGCCGTTTGAAAGTTATGCCCTTTTTACCGAGTGCTGTCCAATTCTTGTCGCGATTGGTTCAGTCTGTGTTCATCTGCAGATTAGAGCATCTTAGAGGCCGAATTAGACTTTTTAATTGCCTGGAAAAAGTTAGGATTTTTTGGGTAGATTGAGAAAATGTATTCGTTTGCGTGATTTGGAGTAGTAGAACTCAAGTTATGTCAATTGGAAGTCGCTATCCAGATTTCTGATTTTTACTGAATGTTCAGAGTTTTGGTTTGAAGTTCAGAGTTCAATTTGAGGACTTTAAATTCAGATTTTGAGCAAGTGGCTATGGGGTAATTGTAGCCTATCCTCTTGTGCTCATTTTATGTCTAATAACTTGAATTTTGGTTCAACCATTAAGAAGTTATGAAAGAATTACCATTTGCTGCCCAAATTGCAACTAGTAGAAGATTCAATCTTGTTCTACACTTTAGAACAAATTGGAGGCCAAATTGGAATTTAAAATTGCCTAGAGATAATTAGTAAATTCTGTGTAGGTGCTTAAAATGTCTTTGTTTGCTCAATTTGAAGTGGTATAACAATAGTTATGCTTTGGCTAAGTAGGCTACCTAAGCAGTTTTCTCTGAATTTCAGTTTGGGGGCTGTTTTGTGGCAAAGTGTGTTGTAATGAGTGAAAGGAATTATTTGTTGTTGTTGTTGTTGGCCTTAATTTGTGTGAAGTCGTTTGTGCAATGTTTATTTCAGGAGGTGTGGCTTCGGAGGTGGCTTCAACCTCACGCCACATCGCTTCGTGTGGGTTAAAGGCAAGTGCTTCAATCTAGAAGGTTAAAAGGATGTTGATTGTTGCTTATGCTTATAAATATGGTTATGCTACTAATTTTGAGTATATGTATGATTATGTGACAATGATGCAAGTGAATCCTTGGTATGATGCTAGGAGTTGAATTGTTGTTAATCACTTGGAATAGAATATGTTGCAACAAATTACATGATTTACATGAGTAAATGAGAAATGTTAAATGAATTGGCTTTTAAAGTTATTTGATGCCATTGGTTGAGTAGGATGAAGATGAATATATGATATTCATGTAGATGGTTATATGTATGTAATTTGCAATTTATTTGTGTTAATTGCATTTGTGCATTCATAACGGAAGAGGCGACCCATTTTGATGCGGGCCTCTGTGTTCACGCGTAGTGAACACGAAAGCCCTACCTCGTAGTCCCGTACACACGTGTGTATGGGAGCGAGTCAGTAAGAGTAGGCACCCTCCATGGGATGGAGGGGATGAGGGTGCACACTGACGGGTGTGCACTCGGCAATACCGGTATGAGCTCCAAACAGATGCATACATGAGCATGTGCATTGCATTGCATTGCTAATGATAACCTTTGGGTGTTAAATGGAAATGTGAGGAGTTGGGATGGAGTCGTGGACTCATCCATAGAGGTTTAATGAGGTATGTATGTGAGATACGTAACGAGGTAAATGTATTGATATACTTTGTTTCATGTATTGGTTGATTCATATGAAAGTTCTAATCTTGTTGTTGATTCGAATGTGTTAGTTGGTTAATTATGTTGATTTGATGCACTTTGCTGAGTTTTCGAACTCACGCTTGTTTATCATTTGTTTTTTTAGGTACCTTGAAGTTGTCGCGCCGGGATGGGTGTAGAGACACAATCACGACTTCAGTCACCTTCAACCCACCTAAAATGAATATAGTGTCTGGTCTTGACTAGTGTTGTAATTATGTTATTCGTTGTTGCGGAGTTGTTAATTACCAGTTGGTTGTGCGATAATTCCTTTATGCTTCTGCTAGTATGTGTCATCTTGGATGACTAGTATTGTGATTATCATTATAACTGTTGTTTATTTGTCTGCTGAGTGGATGACCTCTACTTCTAGAGAGGTCATGCCGAAATTTTGTAAATTTCGGTGGCTTAGTTTTAAGCCGGCTTTAAGAGTTTAGAGGTTGTTTTCAGTCTTTTCGTAGAGGTGTCATTAGTTAATTAGAGGGTTGGTAGCATCCGTGGCGCGATTGGCGTCGGGGTGTTACAGCTTTAGAGTTAAAAGACACCATAGGAATTCGGAATTCCCAAAACCCTAGGCGCCACACCTCTTTCGCCCAAAACCGTGCAAGTGGCGCTAGCACTCCAGCACGTGGTATTGGTATCCCTGTCCCGTATATGTAGATACCTTGGAGGCGTTGCTGCGAAGCTTCAACGCTAGAACGATTTGCAACCTGTGATAGTGACGAGGATGATCTGCAACCTATGATGGTGACGAGGACGATCCGCAACGTGTGACGGTCACAAAGAGCTATTGGAGGAGGCTCGAAGCCAATACAACTACAACTAAACAAATAAGCTACATCAACTCTACTCCGCTACGGGTCTACGCGTTCAGTGGTACTTTCATGATCTATAACTTATAGTGATTCCTTTGTTATAGGTAGAAAATTTGAGCTTATGCTAGAGTAGCCTACCCTTTCCCCCTTCACTATGATCCATCCACTCATCTTGTGGACCCGAGATTACATGGCTTACATTAAATCAAATATTCCATGTCAAGTATGTTAGATGAAAACCGATGTGGATTAACTTGAGGGGGTCGTGTGACCTAGTTTTGGTAGTTGGATAGTGTCAAGTTGTCTTCCAAATGGTTTTGTAGTTAGGGTTAATTGGATATATGCCACTGTAGGAACCGCTTATTCGAGATTTGCCATCGTTCCTTTGCTTTTTTGAATGATGCCATTATGAAATCGTGCTTATTCGAAATATGCCACCGCTCGCAACACGTGTCCCGTCCGGTCAAACCGAGCGCAATTCGGATGATTTTGCCCCTTCGCATCAAAGTCTTGCCAGAATTTTGTAGAAATCTTCAAAGAAGATTTGAAGCTAAGATTTTTACCTTGGTGACCCGAGATCCTCATCTACCTCTGGTAAAAATATAAAAAATTAAAACTTATATTTGAAACTTTTGAAAATTCAAAAATAGAAAACAAATAAAGTTCAAAATAGGAAAATAGCATTGTCAGAATTTTTAAAATTTAAATATAAAAGATAAAATTTTCAAAATTTTATATAAGATTAATAATACTATTTCAGATCTTGATAAAAATTTTCATAAAATATTAATACCATTTTAGCCTTAAATTAAATATAGAAATTCAGAAGTACGGAGGGGCAAAATCATCCGAATGGGCTGAGTCGTGCGCTCGGTTTGACTGGACGGGACACGTGTCGTGAGCGGTGGCATATTTCAAATAAGCATGGTTTCATAATGACATCATTCGAAAAAGCAAAGGAACGATGGTAAATCTCGAATAAGCGGTTCCTACAGTGGCATATATCCAATTAACCCTTGTAGTTAAATTGTTTTTGTTGAACCAAGCCTAAGAGATTTGAGCGAGTAAAATGCACTTAATCCATTCGGAATTAATTTTTTTAAAAAAACTTTCTAGAAATTATATAAATCTAGAATTGAAATTTTAACAAATTGCAGTATTCAAATATATAAATACATAAAATTTGAATTTAAAAAGTCAATATATTATTCCATTCAAAGAGCGTGCAAAATTTTGGATACTTTTTAGTTAGGTCAGGCTAACCATATAACACCATTCCAAATAAAACCATCTCAGCACCCCTAAAAAACCCTAAATGATTTATAAATGGATATGAGCGGGTATGATAATATTTGAAATACAAAAATCGTGTCCCTATGCATAGGTTAGAAACCTTTTTTTCCTTTTTTCACACTAAGTTATAGTGGATAAGACTAAAAGAAAAGACTCCATATTAAGTTTAATCCTAGGAAATTAATATGTATATTAGTACACACTCGAAACTAAAATTTCCAAAAGTATACAATTTAGGAACTGAAAAATCAGAGAAATTACAGTGTCCAACTATACAAAAAAATTATATTGAAAGTTCCTAAAAAATTATGTTGTTCAAAAATCACAAATTTGGAACTAAAAATAAAAAAACTTCTCGTTTCCACAAATATATAGAATGTGGAATTAAAAATTTAAACAAGTTTTGGATTCCAAATGTAGTTAGAACTTTTAATTTAATATTAAAAATCAAAATTCTAATCTAAATGGACTTTATTATTCAAATTTATATAAATTCTATATTGAAATAATAGATTTATGCACAATCCCTATTCCGTCCAATTCTACATATAAGTCCTAACCAGTATCAAATTCATATCTGTGAATGTTTCAACTCCATAATCCTACTAAGATTTTGTATTGCTCTATCAATGGTATTTTTATCATGCATGCTGCTTATGGTATTTTCTTATTTCAAATCTAATTTGGGTAAAGATTCATGCTATTGCTGGGAGTTTTTTATCCTAATCTGGCTTAGGTTCATAATGCTAATAAAAATTCAACTCTTGTCCTTTTCTAGATAAGAATAAAATTTTCAATGATATTTCTATCCGGCGACTTATGGCTATGGGCCATTCCATGTGTACTTTCCTATGCTAAAGACCAAACTAGCTAACACCTGTTTATAAACTCTTCAGGGAATAATTAATTTGGGCTCAAATTAGAATTTAGACGGGAACTTCTTCAGGTGAGACGAGTCAAGAGGTATCATGATGAAATCAGGAAATTTGGTTTACCAAAAGAAAATCAGGATATTCAACCGTTCCGGTGAGATAAGCCTAAAAGAGCTATCATGAATCGTGATGGAACAACAAAATGACTTAATTGTATTAGGTATACCGTTATTTGTGACATCAATGTCCTTGATGACCTCCGTGACACCGTCCCTGAGAAAGAGCCTGGGGGTTTGCGTGGTCTCATTGTAGATGAGCCCGAAGTCAGGCTGGCGGAAGCAATGGGATGAGCCGATGCCAAAGGCTGGCGGAAGCTCAGATTACCGCAGCTCCTTTGGCATCCTCTGAGCGTGGCAGCAGATGCAACGCTCGTATTGCCGTTGGAGGCTTGCAAAGTTGGGGTCGCAGTACACAGGAGTAGGAGCAGAGGGAATACTGCATGGAAGAGGCTCATCTCCACCCTTCACAAGTGTATAATACTTCCAAGTTGTAGAGCTTGTGTTCGAGTGTTTGGGAGAATGTCTTGCTGCTTTATAGTCTCTAGAATCTGGACGTTGAATGGACCAGGCAGTTGTCTTTTGGGGCCTGGTGCAACACTGAAATGGCAAAATGTGCAAGGCACAATAAATAATCTCTGAAAACTCTGTCCGAAGGTTGGGCACTTGTCCATTGTTCAGACTCTAGACCATTGATTTATGGAAATTGCTAAATTGCACTTTAAGTGTTTTTTTTATTTGAGGGCACTCAATTTTTTTATCTATTAGATATTAGTGTTTTTTTTGTGTGAACTTAATTTTTTTTGTCTCTTAGATATTAGTGTTTTTTTTTGTGTGAACTTAATTTTTTTATCTATTAGATATTGTTTTCTTATCCACGTCGTGTTTTATCATTTTGACTTTGTCAATATTTGACTTTGTGATCCACGTTTTTGTTTGGTGTGTTCTTTATAGTTTGTTTTGTTCCTCTATTTTTTACAAATTGTCACGTTACTTTTTACATAATTTAATTTGTGTAAAACTAGTGTATAATTGATATAAAATACCATGTAGAGAAAAATAATATTTTTTACAAATTATCACATCATTTATACATAATTTAATTTGTGTAAAACTAGTATATAATTGATGTAAGGGAATAACTAAGTGTGACTCGAGTGTTTTTTTTGTTTGTGAGCGCTATTTTTTTTTGTTTTGAGTATGGAGTACTTAAATATGAGGATAAGAGGCAAATTAATTCTATCGATTGGATTGAGATCTGAAGGCTCAAAATTTGAGTGCTTTTTTAAAAAAAAACACTCAGGTGCTCCCTAGACACCCTTATTTGATGACATGGCTCAATAACGAATCATGTTCGAAAATGGATTGGGATGATGAACTTTGTTATTAGCAATAATGTCTTGGGAAAATTGTAAAAAAATTTACAAGTATAAGCAAGTATTCCTCCCGCCCCCAACAAGTATTCCTTTTGCAAATTCCCCTCGATTAACACTTTTCCGTCATTTTTATGAAATTATCCTAAGCTTTCGCTTTTAGGATTGTAGACATGGTATCCGCAAGTTCTGTATTGTCAAATTGGAGAAAATTGTATAAGGAGCACATGTCGATAACAACAAGTCTTAACTTTGCATATCATCCGTTCAGTTGCCATTACATTTGGATAGAAAAATAATATGGGTGTATTTTGAAATGGTGGAAACTTATGTTTACCAAAATGTTGCAAAGTAACTTACTTGTAGGGTACAGTCTATCAAAATCACCCTGACTTTCGCAGGTATTCTCCATTTTTTTTTCTTTCCATTGTTCCTTTAAACTGTTGTTTACATATTTCTTGTTGGTTACAAATTGAAAAGCAGGGAACTAGCAGTGATAAACATTTAAAATGCTTGGAATTTTGACTTGTAGATTTAGTATACCACAATTGTATACTAGGTGGCAAGCTGTGTAATATTAAAATCAACAGTTTCGGTGAAAATCTAGGAAGTGCAAAAAATTAGTAGATATGTCATAGGTCATATATAGGAGCACTCCTCTAGGAGAGGGGTGGCGAAATCAAATTATAAATGATCTTTGCAATGTTTTTATCCAGTCAACGGTATTTCCCTGTTTTCCTCTTTGGCCAGTCGAGGTATTTCGAAGTTTTCCTCTGAAGTATGTGTTTTCACGGTGTTACTCATTTATTATATTTTCTTCTTCTAGTTGTTACTGTTTTCTTTAAAATTTGTACTCATTTCCTCTCGGGGAAAAAAACGTAATAATCAATGTTACCCTCCTGATAAAGGTTGAAGAAATTTCCGGACTAAATTTCCACGAGCGTAGCTACGGACGACCGTAAATTTGTCTTTCCCAACGAAATTTCCACAAACATTACCGTAAATTTGTCGCTATTGCGGAGAAGATTCAGCATTACGCGGCCGGCAATTGCGGAGAAGATTCAGCATTACCCGGCCGGCACGCGTAGGGAAGTGTTGACAGAAAGAATAAGGTTAGACGTGTGAAAGAGAATGGGGAAGACATTTGTGCACAAATCAATATTACCCTCCTGATAACGGTTGAAGAATGAAACTCGAATTTGTTGGCTGGATAATCTTAACTAATTTCACTTTTTTACCTTCTATATTTGTAACCTATTGTATTTTTTTATAATATAATATGTACAGTAGGATTTGTCCTATGTTTTTCCTTTTTTAAAAGAAAAGGCTCGCATAATTTTTTTACCTGTTATGATATGGATAGGATCCCAATCCAAGTATGGAAGGACTCTATCTATTGGTGGGCGAATCGGAATCTATCTACAGTTGGTTTTGCTATATATTAGGCATCCCCTTGTATAGAAAATTAAATCTAATAAAGAGAGAGCTTTGCCCTCTCCCCTATTTTGTGTGTGCTCCGTAATTTATTCTTGTGATTTGGTTGGCGTGATGTGGATTGATCGTAAGTGAACGCCAACATTTTACAATACGTTATCAGCACAATGTTCTAACGAGACCAATCGAGTTCGTCCACCTGCATCTATCTACGCGGCATCAAAATCATCTGGCTACATGCCATTTAATCGACTACAAGCCATATGTAAGTTTGAGCTACGTAAGTAAATCGCATCTACGTAATTTTTGATATTGCAGATCATCGTATCATTATCGTAGATTAATTGCCAAGCTACTGTTTATCATAAAAAAAAGAGAAAGAAAAAAAGAAATGTGATCTAGAACGGGGGCGCACCGCCACTGGTGGCGACGGCCTACATCCGACAGCATAGGTGGAGGCCTGCGCAATAATATCTTGGGAAAAATGTAAAAAAATCTACAAGTATAAGCAAGTATTCCTCCCGCCCCCAACAACTATTTTTGTACTATCTCTCCTTTTGCAAATTCCCCTCGATTAACACTTTTCCATCATTTTTATGAAATTATCCTAGACTTTCGCTTTTAGGATTATAGACTTGGTATCCGCAAGTTCTGTCCACATGCATGGAATTGGAGACAATATTGTCGAATTGGAGAAAATTGTATAAGGAGCATATGTCAATAACAATTAGTTTTAACTTTGCATATCATCCGTTCAGTTGCCATTACATTTGGATAGAAAGATAATATGGGTGTATTTTGACATGGTGGAAACTTATGTTTACCAAAATGTTGCAAAGTAACTTACTTGTAGGGTATAGTCTATCAAAATCACCCTGACTCGCGCAGGTATTCTCCATTTTTTTTCTTTCCATTGTTCCTTTAAACTGTTGTTTGCATATTTCTTGTTGGTTACAAACTGAAAAGCAGGGAACTAGCAGTGATAAACATTTAAAATGTTTGGAATTTTGACTTGTAGATTTAGTATACCACAGTTGTATACTAGGTGGCAAGCTGTGTAATATTAAAATCAACAGTTTCGGTGAAAATCTAGTTACTTTTAGAGGAAGTGCAAAAAATTAGTAGATAGGTCATAGGTCATATATAGGAGCACTCTTCTAGGAGAGGGGTGGCGAAATCAAATTATAAATGATCTTTGCAATGTTTTTATCCAGACAATGGTATTACCCTGTTTTCCTCTTTGGCCAGTCAAGGTATTTCGAAGTTTTCCTCTAAAGTATGTGTTTCACGGTGTTACTCATTTGTTATATTTTCTTCTTCTAGTTGTTACTGCTTTCTTTAAAATTTGTACTCATTTCCTCTCGGGAAAAAAATGTAATAATCAATGTTACCCTCCTGATAAAGGTTGAAGAAACTTTCCGAACGAAATTTCCACGAGCGTAGCTTCGGACGACCGTAAATTAGTCTTTCCGAACGAAATTTCCACAAACCTAGGTACTTTCGCTATTGCGGAGAAGATTCAGCATTACTCGGATTTAATGAGCTCCCGGTCTGCATGCGTAAGGAAGTGTTGATATAAAGATTAAGGTTAGACGTGTGAAAGAGAATGGGGAAGACATTTGTGCACTAATCGATGTTGTTAGGGAACCCTACTATCGAATAGTCCAAGGTTCCCAAACAAATTAAAAGTGGAGAATAGAGAGGGAGAAAGGAGAGACACAGAATATAGGAGGAATTAGTCTGCTATTCTTTATTGCTTTCATATATGTACAATGGGGGGACCCCCTGCCTCCTATTTATAACCTACAGCTAGGGTTTCGGTAAGAGTCCACATGGGCCTTCATGAGCCAGGTTTCCCAACACTCCCCCTTGGACCCTTTACCGCGAGATGCGTATGCCTCATCAAAACTCCAGAAAAACCCAGTGGGAAAAATACTTGGAGAAAGAGTACATAGCATACGCTTGCTGTGTTGCACGAATTGCCTCATTAAAACCTTATATAAGAAAACTTCCATGAAAAACTTACTAAGGAAAAAAGTACAATTCACCCAAACTTCAATGTTAATCTTTAAGATCACGTTGGGTACTCAAACTTCAAGTTCAAGATTTATGTAGGAGTATGTGAAAAATCTCCTCCTAAAATCTGCATTTCTCTAAGTCTCATCATCCCAATTCCTTTAACGCATCTTTCAAAAGTAGATGCTGGGAGTGACTTAGTGAATAAATCTGCGAGATTTTCACATGACTTAGTATGCAGTACCTTAATCTCATTCATCTTATGCAATTCATGAGCATAGAAAAACTTGGGGTTGATATGCTTCGTGAGATTGCTTTTCACATATCCCATCTGTACTTGGGCAACACAAGCTGCATTATCTTCATAGATGATCGTGGGAGTTTGTTCAATGTTCAAACCACATGACTTCTGGATGTGGTGAACCATTCTTCGAAGCCATGAACATTCACGGGAGGCTTCATACAAGGCAATGAATTTCGAGTGGTTTGTCGACGTCGAGACAAGAGTCTGCTTAGACGACTTCTAAGAAACTGTTGTTCCTCCACAAAGGAAAACATACCCTGTTTAGGACTTTTCAGTATGCGGGTCCGATAGATACCTAGCATCGGCATAGCCGACCAAGTTTAGTTCATTCATTCTTCTATAGAATAGGCCGAGGTCCTTGCTTCCTTGGAGGTAACGGAAGATGTCCTTAACCCCTTTCCAATGCCTTTTGGTGGGTTTTGTGCTGTACCGGGATAGCAGATTCACGGCGAACGCAATGTCCGGCCTGGTGCTATTTGCAAGGTACATGAGCACTCCAATTGCACTCAGATATGGGAATTCCGCTCCCAGGACTTCCTCCCCCTCTTCTCTAGGCCTGTATGGATCTTGGTCTGCTTGGAGTGACCTTCCGACCATTGGGGTTTTCGCAGGATATGATTTTTCAAAACCAAATCTTTCCAACACTTTCTGCGTGTAGGATAATTGATGTACCAAGATTCCTCCTTGGACGTGTTCAAGCTGCAAGTCTAAACAGAACTTAGTTTTACCCAAGTCTTTCATTTCAAACTCAAACTTCAAGTATGAGCATGCCTCTTCAATTTCTTCATCCATTCCAATGATATTCCAGTCATCTACATAGACGGAGATTATACAGAATCCATTCGGGGATCGCTGTATAAATACGTATGGACAATCTTCGCTGTTCGTGTAGCCTTTCTTGCAGAGAAAATCACTTAAGCGATTGTACCACATTCTTCCTAACTGTTTTAGCCCATACAGTGATTTATCCAATTTCACACTGTACAGGTTTCTGTTTGCTCTATATTGATTCGGGATAGGGATATCTTCCGGTACTTTCATGTATATCTCCGAATCCAAATTTTCGTACAAATATGATATGACAATATCCATTAGCTTCATTTTCAACTTCAAGTTGACTGCCATTGAGATCAAATATCTAAAGGTAATTCCTCCTATGACTGGAGAATAGGTTTCTTCATAATCAACCCCAGGTCGTTGAGTGAAACCTTGAGCAACGAGTCTTGCCTTGTATCTTACAACTTCATTGTTTTCATTCCTCTTCTGAACAAAAACCCATTTGTGACCTACCGGGTTTATATGGGGAGGCGTGCGGCACACTGGCCCAAACACCTCTCTTTTATTCAGAGAGACTAACTCTGCGATGATTGCCTTCTTCCATTCTTCCCAATCTAGTCTTTTCTTGCATTCGACGAGAGATGCAGGCTCGAGATCATGATCAATGATCGAGGCGATCTTCTTTGCAAAGTATGTATCGACATTGGCTGTTGCTCTATTCAGGGATTCTCCTGTTATTACAAAATTTATGGCCATTTCGTCATGGGGTGCTTCATGCACTTCTACTTGCTCTTCCCTGCTATTTCCCATCACAGTAGCAAGTTCCTTTAGCTTTTCATCGCCCATGTGTGTGCATACATTGTTTCCGGCGACTTCCTGCATTGAAAGATTCAAATCTAGAATTGCCTTTTCCATAGGCTTCTTTCCAGCGCTAGGTCTCAACTGGCTCCCCTTCTTTCCTTGGGGCATCTTTGTGATTGGCTGTGGTAAGTCCTCTTGCCCAGTTTTCTCTAGACGTCTCCAGGTACTTTGGATTTGAGAAGCCAGATTTCCTGTCCTTTTCCTTTGAGGCCTCTGAACAGGATGAGGGATACCTTCTACTTTCTTTGGTACTTCCACTCTCTCTGGTGCATTTCTTGCAGGTACATGCGACTTAATCACGCCTTTCAGATCACAAAAAATGATCAGGCAGTTCATTCGCTAAGTTTTACAAATCGATTATCTTCTGGACTTCTTGATTTGCTTCATTAGTGCGCCGGTCATGCGCGGGGATCCCAGAGGAATGCCATATGATTTCCCGGCATTTTTCATCCAAAGGTTGATTTCCTCCCCCTAATGACGAGAAACGGCCCTCGTCAAAGATACAATCAGCGAATCGGGCTGTATGCAAGTCTCCAGTCATGGGTTCCAAATATCTGATTATTGATGCACTTTCATAACCAACGTATATCCCAGACTTGCGGAGAGGGTCCATTGCAGTCCGCTGTAGGGGCGGTATAGGTACATATACCAAACATCCAAACTTTGTGAGATGGGAAATCTTCGGGATGACCCCTTGCACTAGTTGCATAGGAGAATGGATGTTATAGGCCAATGGTCTGAAATTGATGAGAGCTGCTGCGTGCAAGATTGCGTGTCCCCAACAGGTGTTGAGCAAGTTACAACTCTGCAAGAGCGGTCTAGCAATGAATTTGATCCTCTTTATTAGTGCTTCGGCTAGTCCATTTTGCGTATGGACGTGCGGTACAGAGTGCTCAACTTTTATTTCTGTTGCTGTGCAATAATCATCAAATGCCTTTGAAGTAAATTCACCGACATTGTCCATTCAGATGGACTTCACACGATGATCAAGAAATGCATTCTTAATTCTGATGATCTGCGAGATCAGTTTTGCAATTGCATGGTTTCTGGTTGACAGCAAGCATACATACGATCATTTCAAGGAAGCATATATAAGCACCATAAAATACCGAAACGGCCCTGACAAGGGTTGAATCAGGCTGCAAATATCCCCCTGGATACGTTCCAGAAATGCAGGGATTTCACTTTGCACTTTCATAATAGAGGGTCTAGTTATTAATATCCCGGTGGCATATGTAGGGCACATAAAATCTTCATGATTTGAGAAATTCTTAACATTAATGCCACGACCCTGTGAGTTGTTCACTATATTTCTCATCCTTCTAAGACCAAGATGACCTAATCTACAATACCACAAAGAAAATAATTCAGAGCATCTAAAAACAGTCTTCAAAGAAGTATACACTTCGGGTGCATGAATTTTCGTGTAGTACAACCCAGATTCATATGAGGGATATTTTTCTAATATTATTTTTCTACATACCGCGTGCTTCACGATGCACAAGTATTCTTTGCCATTTTCTTCATTGGTTTCTACATGAAACCCAGTGGCGCGGATGTCTTTGAAACTTAAGAGAGTGCGCGTTGATTCAGGGTACAAAAGGGCTTCTTCAATTACCAAAGTTGTACCCATTGGTAGTATAATTGTGGCTCTTCCAGAACCCTATCATATAGGAATCGCTTCCTACAATTGTAGTAATTCTTTCAGCGTTCTTCGTGATCGGCTGGAAGTATTTGGATTCTCTTAGGATAGTATTTGTTGTGCCACTATCAATAATACATATCTCCTCCATTTAGGCGCTACACGATTTCTAGATAAAAGAAATATAATTCCAATCAGATAGTGGCAAAGTAATTCAAATATTGCTTGCAAAATAGAACACTAGAATAAAGGATAAATTACATATTCATTCATGAGAAAGGAAAAGTATGCTCTTCGAGAGCTTACAATTGATTCAAAATTCATTAACAACCACAATCTAAAATAGATGTTAATGATGCGATTCATACTTTGGACTTTCCCTGAACCAGATTCTTCTCCTTGTTAGTGATCTTCTCGCCACATAGAGAGAGATTGGTACAAATTCTGTGCAAGGTAGAATTGTACTCGGCCACTGTTCTGTAGTCCGTAAACCTCAAGCGAACCCAATCTTGTTGTGCTTGGAGCAAGATGGTGGACTTGAGTTTCTCGAACCGCTTCTGAAGTGCAGTCCATAACTCAGGTGCACTCTCCTCAGCCATATATTCATTCTTCAAAGTGGCTGAGAGGTGATGCCTGAGGAAGTGCAAAGCTTGATCGTTCTGCTCGGTAGTAGGTTGCGCATCCTTCGAGAACCCTAGGTCGATGGCAGTTCGGAACTTCTTGCTCCTAAGTACGATCTTCATATCTGGTGTTCATGTGAGATAGTTCTGACCATTTGGGGTTAGTTCTTCAAACTCATGTTTAACAATGCTATTCATTTGCATATTCATAAGATTCTTTCATTAGATTACTTCGTGCAATCTAATAGAGAGTGGTTGCAAGGTTCATAAATGCATAAATTAAATTCTCATGAATTTCTAGTAAACTAAAAAAAGTAATAAATACAAGATTCATAAATATTCACAAAGATTCATAGATATAGTTTTGTGCATGTATGTGATCGACTTCGTGCATGCGATTAGATTCATGCACGCGATCGGCTTCATGCGATTGGCTTCATGCATGCGATCGGATTCATGCACGCGATCGGCTTCATGCGATTGGCTTCATGCATGCGATCGGATTCATGCGCACGATCGCCTTCATGCGATTGGCTTCATGCATGCGATCGGATTCATGCGCACGATCGGCTTCATGCGATTGGCTTCATGCATGCAATCAGATTCATGCGCAAGATCGGTTTCATGCATGCGATCGGGTTCATGCACGCATGTGATCGGCTTCGTGTACACGGCTTTCCTAGCGCAGCGATGGCCGCTTCGTGCAGCGTGCTTGAATTCTCATGAATTTACAGTAAAAGAGGAGAGTAATAATTGCAAAATGCATAAAAATATTCATAAATGCTGCAAAGGGATGCTAGAAAATTAATACCATAGTTAAATAATTTTCTAGAATTTTCTAGCAATTTTTCATAATTTTCCTGTTATTTTTCATTAATTTTCGGAATTTCTTACTGGTTTTTCGAAAAAAAACAGAAAAGGAAAAAAAACTCGGGGGGCAGAAAGGTAAAATTCCCCTCCCCCCTAACTTTTTCGGATTTAACCGGACTTCAAGTCCGATTTCTCCTGGACTTTGAGTCCATCGGCTTCGTGTCCATCGCGATCGCGTCCGACGACCTTCAACCAGCGTCGGTGTTCTTCAACCGCGGCGGCGAACCTGCAAGGCTGGCGGCTAGTGGTGCGACGATGCAGCTGATGACAACAGGCGGCGAGCTGCAGCGCGGGGAGCGAGGCGATCGGCGGTGCTTGCAAGCGGGTTCGCGGGGCGGCGCATCGTTGTGCTGGAGACACGAAACCAGGCCAGCATGGTGGCGCTTCGGGCGTGGGTCAAGGAGCGGGGCCGAGGTGGCCAGTCGAGCGCGGCATCATCATGGCGACGCTTCGGGCGCGGAGTCCAGCAGCCGAGCGGCACGCTGCGGCGGCGTCTTCGAGATGCTACGCAGAAACCGTGGCAAGCCGGTCGGAGACGCTTCGTGCGCTAGGGTGCCGGGACGGCCGGGGCTTCAAGCCGGGACGGCGCGGCGGCGGTCCGCTGCGGACCTGAAGCCGAGGCGGCAGCGACGTGCTGCGAGCGCGAACACCGAGGCACGGCAGCGATCTGCTGCGGGTTCGTCGGTGGTGGCTTTAGGTCGATGAGACAAGGCGACCGCGCAGGAGCAGAGCCGGGCGGCGACGTCTTCGAGGCGGGCCGGCGGCGCGAGAGTCGAAGCGGCTGGCTGCAGCAGCACCTTCGAGGCGGCGGCGACACATGGAAGCGAGGCGGGGCGGCACCTTCAAGGCGCATCGCGGGAGCCGAGGTGGGCTGGCGGTTTGCGCAGCGAGCGTGGGGCCGAGGTGCGACGGCGGCAGCGCCTTCGAGGCATCCGTGAGGCGAGCCGGCAGCGGCGCCTTCGAGGCCGCACAAAGCCGGTGGTGGCGACACCTTCGAGCCTGCCAGTCAGCGCGCTGCAGGCCGTGGAATTGGACTAGCCGGCGGCGGTCTTCGTGCTACGCAAGCCGGGCAATCCTCTTTTTTCATGTGTGTACTGTAGCCATAGAAATAGTAGCTTCGTGCTAAGCAAGATGTAAAAAACCAGAGAAAAACTCTTGCAGATTGTAGCTTCGTGCCACGTAGATGCATACGTAGGACTCCCTACATCTCACCTTTTTCAATTCTACGGCGGTAGAGGCTCGTGCTGATAATATGTTAGGGAACCCTGCTATCGAATAGTCCAAGGATCTCAAACAGATTAAAAGTGGAGAACAGAGAGGAGAAAGAGAGACCTGAGAATATAGGAGGAACGATCTGCTATTCTTTATTGCTTTCATATGTGTACAATGGGGGACCTGTCTCCTATTTATAATCTCTGACTAGGGTTTGGTAAGAGTCCACATGGGCCTTCATGGGCCAGTTTCCCAACAGATGTTACCCTCTGGTAAAGGTTGAAGAATGAAACTTCGAATTTGTTGATAGGTAAAAATAAAAACTTCTCGGGATAGAAGAATGGCTGGATAATCTTAACTAATTTTACTTTGTTACCTTATTATATTTGTAACATATTGTATTTTTATAATATAATATATATAGTAAGATTTTGTCCCATGTTTTTCCTTTTTTAAAAGAAAAAGTTCGCATAATTTATTTACCTGTTATGATATGGATAGAATCTCAATCCATGTATAGAAGGACTCTATTTGTTGATAGGTGAATCCAAATCTATCTATCATTGGCTTCGCTATATATTGGACATTTCCTTGTATAGAAAATTAAATCTAATAAAGAGAGATCTTTACCCCCTTACTTTATGTGCGCTCCATAATTTATTCTTGTAATTTGATTGGCGTGATGTGAATTGATCGTAGATGAACGACTACGGTTTACAACACATTATTAGCGCAGCATTCTATCGAGGCCAATCAAGTTCGTCTACCCACATCGATCTATGCGGCATCAAAATCATCCGGCTACACGTGATTTAATCGACTGCAAGCCATGCATAAATTTGAGCTATATAAGTAAATCGCTTCTAAATAATTTTTGATCCTGCAAATCATCGTATCATTATTGCAAATCAATTGCTGAGCTACTGTTCATCATCACAAATGTTGGCGTATTCCTCCTGACAGGCCCGGAGTCTACAGACCGGGTTTTGTTCGGAAGGAGGGCGTCTTCGCGGCGGGCTAAACCTAGCGAGGGGAAACCCTAGGAACTCCCCCGCGGTGAACTCCGGCGCCTATGAACTATGATGACACAAAGATTTTTACCCAGGTTCAGGCCCCCTTTGCCTTTGGTAACAGCCTTACTTCCTGCTAGATTGTTTTTTTTGGAGAGTGTTTGGAAACCGGCGCAGTACAAAGCTTGGGAATTACAACTTCCTCCTTAGGCTCTACTGCGATACTCTTGCGTGTTCTCTTCTACCTTCGACCTCCGGTCCCCCTTCCCCATGCAGGGGCCCTTATATAGGCAGAAGCTAACGGGAGTAGGTAAAGGGGTCATCATCTTGATCCTTACATATTTATCGCCTTCTGTCTTGTCCGTTCCTCGGCCCCATTAAATGCCGGCGATGGCTTAGCCCGATCCGCCGGGATGTGACCCCTTCTTGACGGGTTGGTGAGGCGTCGAGGAATGGGCTTATGGCGAAATCTTTGCGGTTAGCAGTTCGACACCACTGTCTGTTGCCCAAAAGCAATGCGACAGCGAAGAGCCTTGAGTGAAGCCACCTTGCACCACCTTTTGCCTTGCGGCGCGGCGAAGCGGCGTGCTTTCGCCCTTTGCTCGCCGGCGCCATGTGGACTTCTCACCGGGCGGCGGCGTGCTTGCCCACTTTCGCCGGGCGCCACGTGGACTTCTCACCGGCGGCGGGCGTGCTTCGCCACTTTGTTCACCGGCGCCCGTGGACTTCTCGCCCGGCGGCGGGCGTGCTTCGCCCACCTTTCGCCGGGCGCCACGTGGACTTCTCGCCGAGCGGCGGCATGCTAGCCCACTCGCCGCGGGCGCCACGTGGACTTCTCGCCGGCGGCGGGGCTGCTAGCCCACCGCTCGTCGGGCGCTCGTGGGCTGCTGGGCGGCGGCGTCTTTCGCCCGCTGCTCGCCGGGCGTCGTGGATCTGGTATGTTGATTGCTTTTTGTGCGGCGGAGAGGGTACCCAGTAGCAGTCTGTTGACATAGCCGGGCCGCCTGGAACACGCGCCAGAGCCTCTTTTAGAACCTTTATTTAAATGCTGGGTGCGTTCCTGGGTGGGGCCACCACTCATGAGGATACGACCGCCTCGGTTCCCTCCCGCGTATCTGCAGATTTTTCTCAGGACCCGAGGCGACGCACGATCTTGTCTCTTCGCGAACCGTCGGTGCGCGGGGCGCATATATAGATAGGCTCATTTGTATCAGACGGTTTTACGCCTTCTTTTTCCTTGCGCACCCCAACTTTCACTTCCTTCAATCTTCTTGCCCGAAAAAGCCTTTGCCTTCTCCATGGCGCTCGAATTCCTAGCCTCTACCGTGGACTCCCACGCGGTGGACAGAATGGCCATCCTAGCGCCGGCAGGCACCTTCCGCCTCCGGGCGGGGACCTCCACACTGCGGTGCCTTTCTGACGAAATCCTTCTTCATACTTGGGCTATGATGGCGGGCCTAGTTCCGCCATTTTCCGAGTTCTTCCTCACTGTCCTTCACTTCTACGAGATCCACCATCTTCACCTCACCCCCAACTCCATTGTCTTTCTTTCCATCTTCGCACACCTCTGTGAAATGTTCATGGGGGTGATGCTGAATCTTCCGCTTTTCCGCTACTTCTTTCTCTGCCGCGCTTCCGCCGAAAACGAAGTGGTGGGAAGCTGCTACTTCCGCCTGCAGGACGGGATGGCCTCCCGCTACATAACCTTTCAGCCCCGGTCCAACTGGAAATCATGGCGCAGCGAATGGCTGTACATCAAGGATGACAACGGCGTCGACGCCTTGAACGTGCCCGCCGGGGCAGTGGAGGCCATCGAGGACTGGAACTCTCCAGTCGAGGAGACGGCGGCACTCCGCGCAATGGCGACTCGCGTCCTCCGACTGCGGGAAGCCGGACTATCCGGGGGGCTGGTAGCCCGGGACTTCGTGGCCCGGAGGATCAGCCCTCTTCGCCACCGCGTCCGCCTGGCATGGCAGTATACGGGCGACGACGACGCGACGTGCACGTGGCCCGGACGCGAGTCTTCGTCTTTCTTTTAATTCTTTCTCGCGCACATGCTTCTTTTTGTGGTCTCCCACCAACCAGCAGCTACTTTTTGTCCATCGCCAGGCGCGGGAAACTTGGAGGAGCGAGTCGAGGCGGTGGCTCGCCATCTTGATCTGGCCGGTTCGTAGCACCCTTTCCGTCGGCGGCCCATCCTGTCTGAGCCGCGGGCGCCTAAGAGTCATGAGGCTGCTCCCGCCAATGGACTCCACGGGGCCCACCGTGGTGCCGGCCATGACCCGTGGTGATCGAGGACACGGCTCCGCTTGGCGATCGGGCGCGGGCAAGCGATCGCTTCGCCACTGGACACCACGGTCAGACCCCAAGGCGGCCAGCGGGACGCGGGCCAAACCTCCGCCGCCACGAGCCCCGCCGCGGCGGTTCCTTCACAGGGGGCGGCAACGCAAGCCGCCCCAGTCTCGACTTCATCGCCGGTGGCGCCGCCTCCCGTGGTGCCCACCCCGACGTCTTCTCCTCCGGCGCCGGCGCCTCCTGCGGCGCCAGCTCTGGTACTTTCTCCTCTAGCGCCGGCCTCAACGGCCGCGGCGCCAACTCCTTCGGCCATGGGCGCCCAGGCCACCACCCAACAAGGTGGCCTCACACTCCCAGCGGTCTCGGCTGAGGACGCCGCCAAGGCGGCCTCGAGGCGTCTTAGGGCTCCGCGCCCCAGCCCGCCGGCCTTGCCGCACCACCGGCCAGTGCCCAGCCGCCGCCACGAAGGACGAGCGGGTGACCCAGGCGCCCGGCGCCTCAAGAACCTTGCCCGCGCCGCCATTGCCCCCACCGAATGCCACGTCGAGCTCTTCACAGGGCTCGAGGGACACCTGCAGCTCGTTGGCACCGCCCTTCTTACCGTAACCCGCTAAGCACAGGCCGACATCGCCTAGCTTGTTGGCGGCGGTGAGGGGCAAGCTGCAGCGAGGAGCGGGTGAGGCGCGACGCGGAGGCGACATTGGCGCAAGAGAGAACCACGCCGCCGCCATGCGGACCTTGGGCGAAAAAGCGAGATCGGGCGCAAAAGGCGGAGGCAATGAAGACCTCGAGGGTGGAGTCCTTCGCTGTGGCGCAACTCGTCCGTCATACTCAAGAAGGCCTTCAGCGCACGAAGAGGTGCACAGGAGCCCTTGGGGTGGTAGCAGCGCCCGAGGACTCCGCCGCAATCGCTCCACGCGACCAACCGGGCGCGGACGCACTCAGGACTGCCGAAGCCCTAGCTGCTCGCTCACTTGAGAGAAGGTCGAGAGTCGCGATCATGGCGCGACCTATCTGTTAACTTTCTTTGGGCAGCCGTGACGCCACCCTTGATCCCATGGCGGCGGTGACGGCGTCGTCGGGAGATGCAAGCAGAGGCGGAGGCGAGTGCTGCAGACCACCGAACTGCGTGGTCGGGATCTTTGCAAGTCGAGCCGCCCGGTCATGGGCGTCTCCACCCGGCGGCCGTGGAAGGCGGCAAAGCGGCGACATCGGCGTCGGCGACGAGGAGTGAAGGGCAGCAACCCCTTAGTTCTTTTGCTTTTCTTTCTTTGTTGATCCCTCTGCATGCATGAACACTAGGTAATACTTAGCGAGCAGATATTTGGGATTGAATGTTATTTTGCATGTTCTTTCATTTTGTGTGATCAAGTTTGCGGTCATCGTTAAGCGACCAGCTTTTAACTTATTTGAAATGCTCAAGGCAGCTTAGGTTAGGCGACATTCACGAGTCCCGCCGATGATTCTGGCGTGTTTTTGCAAACACAAGCAAGGATCACACAAGTCATCTGGGACTTAGGCAAAAAATGACCTTGAGGCCGACAGGAAGCGCTAGACGTAGCTTGGTCTTAGCGTTTGGTTTTTGCGCGGGATTGTCACTTGGTTCGAACTCTTCTGGAACTTGGACCCTGATGATCGCTGAAGCGTCTTTGCAGCGTGGCGTGGCAAGGCAACAAGTTTCGGAAGTGTATTTAGACCAGCGGCACTCGACGGTGACAACCAGCGGTGCTTCAGGGAGCCAACCCGAGGCGTACGAGCCGTGTTGAGTACCTCGTCTAACTTGCACTCCGGTTACTCGGCCGTGCCAAACGCTAACGCTTTAGCACATTCCTTTTAATCATGAGGGACTGTTAACTTTTGGTACTGGTGACAATCACGCGCAACTTGACCCATCTTAGCGCATGCACATAAGGAAATGGTCGAAAATGCGGTATGAAGCACTTATCTTGCTTTTCATATTACTGGGCATCCAGCCCCCAAGCGTCTGGGCGACCACGGGGATGCTCGGGGCGAGTAGCCCCCAAGCACTTGGGCGACCACGAAGAAGCTTGGGGCGACCAGCCCCCGAGCTCCTGGGCGACCACGAAGAAGCTTGGGGGCACAGCTACTAACAGAATGAGTAGGCATATGCAAGAAAAAACCGAATGATATAGGTTCCCGCACGGGGTGAGCCCCGGTCCCCTTTTTGATTTCTAAGTCCTTGTGATTTTTTGGAGATCGATCCATGGTGCTGTGCGTCAAAGCTGCGGGCTCCCAGGAGGGGTACTAGACTAACGATGCTCGCGGTGACAACCAGCGGTGCTTCAGGGAACCAACCCGAGGCGTGCGAGCAGCGTTTGAGCATCGCATCTAGCCTGCCCCCCGGTCGCCCGTCCTTGTCGGACACAGGCACCAGGTGACTCCATAGATCACCAAGGAATTAGCAGACATATGGAACCAACGACATCCACGCAAAAAAGAACTTGCCGCTAAGGGCACAGAAAGGGACAGCAATGATAAATTGAAAGCCTCTTGGGCAACAACTTTACTAACCGCCAAGAGCCACTAACCAGCCAAGGGAGATCCTTACCTCATGGTGGTGAGGCAGGCGGCAATGAGGCACCTAATTCCTTCAAGGATAGAATTTCCGCAACAACTCTATGTTATAGGAATTCATCAGTTCTTCACCGTCCTCAGTGGCCACCCGGACCGCCCCGGGCCGAGATACTGAAACCACCTTGAAGGGGCCCTCCCATCGGGGAGACAGTTTGTTCAACCCGGCATGCGTCTGAACTCTGCGCAAGACCAGGTCGCCCACTGCCAGTGTCCTCTCAGAGACCCGGGTGGCGTGGTACCGCCTGAGACTTTCTTTGGTGGCGGGCGGCGCGGAAGCAAAGACGATCCGTACCTCCTCCAAAGGTTGACATCCTCTCATGGGAGATCCTCTTGGTCTTCTTCGTTGAATCGGCGAGCTGCAGCGCGGGAGCGAGGCGATCGGCGGTGCTTGCAAGCGGGTTCGCGGGGCGGCGCATCGTTGTGCTGGAGACACGAAACCAGGCCAGCATGGTGGCGCTTCGGGCGTGGGTCAAGGAGCGGGGCCGAGGTGGCCAGTCGAGCGCGGCATCATCATGGCGACGCTTCGGGCGCGGAGTCCAGCAGCCGAGCGGCACGCTGCGGCGGCGTCTTCGAGATGCTACGCAGAAACCGTGGCAAGCCGGTCGGAGACGCTTCGTGCGCTAGGGTGCCGGGACGGCCGGGGCTTCAAGCCGGGACGGCGCGGCGGCGGTCCGCTGCGGACCTGAAGCCGAGGCGGCAGCGACGTGCTGCGAGCGCGAACACCGAGGCACGGCAGCGATCTGCTGCGGGTTCGTCGGTGGTGGCTTTAGGTCGATGAGACAAGGCGACCGCGCAGGAGCAGAGCCGGGCGGCGACGTCTTCGAGGCGGGCTGGCGGCGCGAGAGTCGAAGCGGCTGGCTGCAGCAGCACCTTCGAGGCGGCGGCGACACATGGAAGCGAGGCGGGGCGGCACCTTCAAGGCGCATCGCGGGAGCCGAGGTGGGCTGGCGGTTTGCGCAGCGAGCGTGGGGCCGAGGTGCGACGGCGGCAGCGCCTTCGAGGCATCCGTGAGGCGAGCTGGCAGCGGCGCCTTCGAGGCCGCACAAAGCCGGTGGTGGCGACACCTTCGAGCCTGCCAGTCAGCGCGCTGCAGGCCGTGGAATTGGACTAGCCGGCGGCGGTCTTCAGCTACGCAAGCCGGGCAATCCTCTTTTTTCATGTGTGTACTGTAGCCATAGAAATAGTAGCTTCGTGCTAAGCAAGATGTAAAAAACCAGAGAAAAACTCTTGCAGATTGTAGCTTCGTGCCACGTAGATGCATACGTAGGACTCCCTACATCTCACCTTTTTCAATTCTACGGCGGTAGAGGCTCGTGCTGATAATATGTTAGGGAACCCTGCTATCGAATAGTCCAAGGATCTCAAACAGATTAAAAGTGGAGAACAGAGAGGGAGAAAGAGAGACACAGAATATAGGAGGAACTGATCTGCTATTCTTTATTGCTTTCATATGTGTACAATGGGGGGACCCTGTCTCCTATTTATAATCTACAGCTAGGGTTTCGGTAAGAGTCCACATGGGCCTTCATGGGCCAGGTTTCCCAACAGATGTTACCCTCCTGGTAAAGGTTGAAGAATGAAACTCGAATTTGTTGATAGGTAAAAAATAAAAAACTTCTCCGGGATAGAAGAATGGCTGGATAATCTTAACTAATTTTACTTTGTTACCTTATTATATTTGTAACATATTGTATTTTTATAATATAATATATATAGTAAGATTTTGTCCCATGTTTTTCCTTTTTTAAAAGAAAAAGTTCGCATAATTTATTTACCTGTTATGATATGGATAGAATCTCAATCCATGTATAGAAGGACTCTATTTGTTGATAGGTGAATCCAAATCTATTTATCATTGGCTTCGCTATATATTGACATTTCCTTGTATAGAAAATTAAATCTAATAAAGAGAGATCTTTACCCCCTTACTTTATGTGCGCCCATAATTTATTCTTGTAATTTGATTGGCGTGATGTGAATTGATCGTAGATGAACGACTACGGTTTACAACACATTATTAGCGCAAAGATTCTATCGAGGCCAATCAAGTTCGCTCTACCCACATCGATCTATGCGCATCAAAATCATCCGCCACACGTGATTTAATCGATCGCAAGCCATGCATAAATTTGAGCTATATAAGTAAATCGCTTCTAAATAATTTTTGATCCTGCAAATCATCGATCATTATTGCAAATCAATTGTCGAGCTACTGCTCATCATCACAAATGTTGGCGATTCTCCTGACAGTCCGGAGTCTACAGACCGGTTTTGTTCGGAAGGAGGGCGCTCATGGGCTAAACCTAGCGAGGAAACCCTAGAACTACCCCATGTGAACTCCTACGCTATGAACTATGATGACACAAAGATTTTTACCTGTGTTCAGCCCCTTTGCCTTGGGTAATGCCTTACTTCTACTCGCTAGATTGTTTTTTTGGAGAGTGTTTGGAAACCGTGCAAGAAGACAAAGCTTGGGAATTACAACTTCCTCCTTAGGCTCTCATCATGATACTCTTGCGTGTTCTCTTCTACCTTCGACCTCCGGTCCCCCTTCCCCATGCACCCGAGGGCCCTTATATAGGCCAGGCTAACGGGAGTAGGTAAAAGGGGGTCATCATGCTGATCCTTACATATTTAATACGCCTTCCTGGCTGTCCCGCTCCTCCAAATTTCATTAAATGCCGACGATGGCTTAGCCCGTCCGCCGGATGTGACCCTTCTTGACGGGTTGGTGAGAGGCGCCGAGGAATGGGCTTGTAGCGTAAATCTTTGCAGCTGATGTGTCGACACCGCTGTCTCCTGTTCAAAACGGTACGACAGGCGAAGGAGCCTTCGAGGTGAAGCCACCTTGCACCACCTTTTTGCCTTGCGGCGCGGCGAAGCGGCGTGCTCGCCGCCACTTCCGCCGGGCGCCATGTGGACTTTCACCGGGCGAAGCGTAGGCGTGCTTTCGCCACCGCCGCCGGGCGCCACGTGGACTTTCACCGGGCGAAAGGCGTGCTTTCGCCACTGCTCACCGGGCGCCACGTGACTTTCGCCAGCGTAGCAGGCGTGCTTCGCCACCGCCGCCGGGCGCCACGTGACTTCTCGCCGCGGCAGGCGTGCTAGCTCACCGCCGCCGGGCGCCACGTGGACTTTCGCCGCAGCAGCAGGCTCGCCAGCCCACCGCTTGCGGGCGCTACGTGATCGCTCGCCGGGCGGCAGGCGTCTTTCGCCACCGCCGCCGCCGGCGCCACGTGGATCTCGGTATGTTGATCTTTGTGCGGCGAGAGGGTACCCAATAGCAGTCTGCCGACAAGAGTTCTCGGCCCGCCTCGAACACGCGCCGAGCCTCTTTTAGAACCTTTATTTAAATGCCGGTGCGCCTCGGTGGGGCCACCACTCATGAGGATACGACCGCCTTTGCCTCCCGCCAGATGTCGCAGATTTTTCTCAGACCCGAGGCGACGACGATCTTGTCTCTTCATGAACTGCGGCTGGGCGATATATAGATAGGCTCATTTGTATCGACGGTTTTACGCCTTCTTTTTCTTGCGCACCCCAACTTTCACTTCCTTCAATCTTCTTGCCAAAAAGCCTTTTGCCTTCTCCATGGCGCCAATTCCTAGCCTCTACTGTGGACTCCCACGCTGGGGATGAATGGCTATCCTAGCGCCGTAGCACCTTCCGCCTCCCAAGGGGACCTCCACATCATGGTGCCTTTCGACGAAATCCTTCTTCATACTTGGGCTATGATGGCGGGCCTAGTTCCGCCATTTTCCGAGTTCTTCCTCACTGTCCTTCACTTCTACGAGATCCACCATCTTCACCTCACCCCCAACTCCATTGTCTTTCTTTCCATCTTCGCACACCTCTGCGGAAATGTTCATGGGGTGATGCTCAATCTTCCGCTTCCGCTATTTTTTCTCGCTGCTCACCAAAAACGGCGGTGGAAGCTGCTACTTCACCGCAGGACGGGATGGCCTCCGCTACATAACCTTTCAGCCCGTCCAACCGAAATCATGGCGCAATAATGGTCAGACATCAAGGATGACAACGGCGCCGACGCTTTGAACGCACCACAGGGCAAGGAGGCCATCGAGGATCGAACTTCGGCCGAGGAGACGGCGGCACTCACAAGAATGGCGACTCGCCCTCCGATCGCGGAAGCCGGACTATCCGGGTCAGTAGCCCGACTTCGTGGGTCGGAGGATCGCCCTCTTCGCCATCAAGGCCCGCCGGCATGGCAAGATACTGGCGACGACGACGCGACGCGGCACGCGGGTCTTGACGCGAAGTCTTCGCTTTTCTTTTTAATTTTTTCTCGCGACATGCTTTTTTGTGGTCTCCCACCAACCAAAGCAGCCTACTTTTTGTCCATCGCCAGCGCTGAAACTTGGAGGAGCAGTCCAGGTGTGTGGCTCGCCATATCGATGCAAAATGGCCGACCGCACCCTTTTTCCTGGCCGGCGCTGCCCACCGCCACCAACTGGAGCACGCGAGCGCCTAAGAGTCATGAGGTCGCTTCCGCCAATGGACTCCACGGGCCCACTGTGGTGCCAGCCATGTTCCCGCCGGTGATCGTGGACACGGCTCCCGCCAATGACGGGCCGCGGCAAACGATCGCCGCTTCGACACCACGGTCAGACTTAAGACGGCCCACGGACGCTGCCAAACCTCCGCCACGAGCCCCGCCGGCGTTTTCACAGGGCGCGTAACGCAAGCCGCTCTGGCCTCGACTTATCGCCGGTGGCGCCGCCTCCGTGGTGCCCACTCGACGTTTTCTCCTTCCGGCCGGCGCCTCTGCGGGCGCCACTCGCATTTTCCTCTAGCGCCGGCCTCAGCGCATGGGCGCTAACTCCTTCTCGCCATGGGCGCCAGCACCACCAACAAGGTGGCCTCACACTCCCATCGCCGGTCTCGCTTGAGGACGCCGCCAAGGGCGCCTCAGACGTGCCGAGGGCTCAACGCTTCAGCGCCGCCGAAGCGCTGAGCACCACCGGCCAGTGCCTCGCCGCCGCCACGAGAGGACCAGAGCAGTGACCCAGCGCCAGCCCGGAGTTTTGCCTCACAGACCGCCATTGTTCCCCACCGAATGCCACGCCGAGCTTTTTCACCGCTCGGGACTCAGACGGCTCGCCTGGCACCGCCCTTGCCGCAGCCGCTAAGCACGGGGCCGACATCGCCTAGCAGCTGGCGACGGTGAGGGGCAAGCTGCAGCAGGAGCGGGTGAGGGCGGACGCGGCGGAGGCGACATTGGCGCAAGAGAGAACCGACGCCGCCGCCATGCGGACGCGGGCCGAAAGAGCCGAGGATCGGGCGCAAAGGGCGGAGACGGCGCTGAAGACCTCAGAGGTGGAGTCCTTCCGCCTGCGGCGCAACCTGTCCGTCATACTCAAGAAGGCCTTCCAGCGCACGAAGAGGTGCCTGGAGCCCTTGGGGTGGTAATCAACGCGCCACCGAGGACTCCGATCGCACTGGTCGCCACGCGACCAACCAGCCGCGGACGCACTCGGACCGCCTGCCCTAGCCGCCGCTTCCGCCAGAGAAGGTCGAGAGGTCGCGATCATGGCCGCGACCTATACGCTGGCCTGCTGGGCCAGCCGTGACGCCACCCTTGATCCCATGGCAGCGGTGACGACCGGCGTCGAGGGAGATGCAGCGCAGGCGGAGGCGAGGGTGCGCGCAGCCACCGAACACGTGGTCGGGATGCTGCAAGTCGAGCCGCCGGTCATGGACGTCTCCACCCCGCTGGCCGTGGAAGACGACGAAGGCGACGACATCGACGTCGGCGACGAGGAGTGAAGGGCCGGGCAACCCCTTAGTTCTTTTTGCTTTTCTTTCTTTCGCTGATCCCTCTGCATGCATGAACACTTAGGTAATACTTAGCAGAACAGATATTTCGGGATTGAATGTTATTTTGCATGTTCTTTCATTTTGTGTGATCAAGTTTGCCAGATTAAATCGTTAGGCGGCCAGCTTTTTAACTTAGCTGAAATGCTCAAGGAACGCTTAGGTTAGGGCGACATTCCTGAGTCCCGCCAGTGATTACGCGTGTTTGCTGCAAACACAAGCAAGGATCACACAAGTCATACGGGACTTAGGCAAAAAATGACCTTGAGGCCGACAGGAAGCGCTAGACGTAGCTTGGTCTTAGCGTTTGGTTTTTGCGCGGGATTGTCACTTGGTTCGAACTCTTCTGGAACTTGGACCCTGATGATCGCCTGAAAGCGTGCTGCAACGTAGCGTGGCAAGGCAACAAGTTTCCGGAAGTGTATTTAGACCAGCGGCACTCGACGGTGACAACCAGCGGTGCTTCAGGGAGCCAACCCGAGGCGTACGAGCCGTGTTGAGTACCTCGTCTAACTTGCACTCCGGTTACTCGGCCGTGCCAAACGCTAACGCTTTAGCACATTCCTTTTAATCATGAGGGACTGTTAACTTTTGGTACTGGTGACAATCACGCGCAACTTGACCCATCTTAGCGCATGCACATAAGGAAATGGTCGAAAATGCGGTATGAAGCACTTATCTTGCTTTTCATATTATCGGGCATCCAGCCTTCTGCGCCTGGCGACCACGGGATGCTCGGGCGAGTAGCCCCAAGCACTTGGGCGACCACGAAGAAGCTTAGCGACCAGCCCGAGCTCTCGGGCCACCACGAAGAAGCTTGGGGGCACAGCTACTAACAGAATGAGTAGGCATATGCAAGAAAAAACCGAATGATATAGGTTCCCGCACGGGGTGAGCCCCGGTCCCCTTTTTGATTTCTAAGTCCTTGTGATTTTTTGGAGATCGATCCATGGTGTCAGGCCAAAGTCGCTGGCTCCTGTGAGGGGTACTAGACTAACGATGCTCGGTGACAACCAATGTGCTTCAGGAACCAACCCGAGGCGCAGAAAGCAGCGTTTGAGCATCGTGATCTAGCTCGCCCTCGGCCGCCTGGCCCTTGTCGGACACAGCACCGTGTGACTCCATAGATCACCAAGGAATTAGCGTACATATGGAACCAACGACATCCACGCAAAAAGAACTTGCCGCTAAGGGCACGTAAAGGGACAAAGAATGATAAATTGAAAGCCTCTTGGGCAACAACTTTACTAACCGCCAAGAGCCACTAACCAGCCAAGGGAGATCCTTACCTCATGGCTGACTGGGGCGAGCAGCGGGGCACTTACAATTCCTTCAAGGATAGAATTTCCGCAACAACTCTATGTTATAGGAATTCATCGCTTCTTCACCGTCCTCGGCTACCCGACCGCCTGCCGAGATATCAAACCACCTTGAAGGGCCCTCCCATCGGGAGACATTTGTTCAACCCGCATGCGTCTCAACTCAAGAAGACCAGTCGCCATCGCTGTGTCCTCAGAGACCCGGGTGGCGTGGTACCGCCTGAGACTTTGCTGGTAGCGGGCGGCGCGGAGAGCAGCACGATCCCGTACCTCCTCCAAAAGGTTGACATCCTCTCGCCGGAGATCCTCTTGGTCTTCTTCGTTGAATACCGAGACGCGCGGGGAGCCGAGCGACAGCTCGGAGGGGAGGACACCTCCTCAGATACCAGAAGAAAGGCGTCTCGCCTGCTTCCTACTGGGTGTGGTACGGAGCGACCACAACACTGCCGGGAGCTCTTCCATCCACCGCGCGCCCCTCTTGTGAAGCCGATCAAACGCTCTTGTCTTGAGGCCCTTTAACACCAGCACGTTGGTGCACTCCGCTTGCCCGTTGCTCATGGGATGGGCCACCGAAGCAAAACATACCTTAGTGCCCATTTCATCATAGAACTCCAGGAACGCCGCACTGGTGAATTGGGTTCCGTTGTCGGTGATGATGCGACAGACTCCAAAGCGCGAAGATCCCGCCAGATAAACTTGACGGCGGCAATGCCGTGATGGCACGCACCACCTCGCCTCAACCCACTTAGTAAACTTATCGATGGCGCATTTAAGAGGTGGGTGATGCCCCGTGGCCCGCGAACAGACCCAAGATATTCAAATTTCGCATCGCAAACGCCAGAGAGCGGATGGTTTGCGAGCTTTGGGCGGTCGGTGGATTTGCTCGGCGAAGAATCGACAAGCCGCGATGTCCTCACCACCACAAGCATCCCGAGAGCAAGAGGCCAATAAAACCCCTGGCGAAACGCTTTACCGACCAGCGTTCGGCCGGACATATGGCTCCCGCACACGCCTCCATGGATATCGGAGAGCAGGTTGCTCCCCTCTTCCCGAGTGATGCACTTCAGTAGAACTCCATTTCTGCCCTGGCGATATAGGTCCCCACCTACCAGTATAGCACTTGGCCTTACGGCAATCTTCTCACCAAGCATCATCGTCGGGGATCACTTGGTCACGCAGAAGGCTAGGATAGGATCCATCCACCGATCTTCCCGCTGCGCCAAGCGACCACTTTGCTCGCCGGGTACTCTCGCCAAGCTTTTTCTAGCGCCGCCTTTGGCAAAGACCGCCATCTTCCTCCTGCACTGGGTCGAGGCGGCACGCTATCATCCTCCGAATCGGGGTCATGACAAGGCACCGCTTTTCCCGCCGAGCCGAGGCCACAACGGCTTTTGCCGTTCTCCTCTCGAATCGGGGTCGCGATAGGACACCATCGCCCCCACCGAATCGTGGGCTGGCGGATGGACGGTCGCGATAGCCTTTCTTCAAGACTCGACCGAATAAGCCCTTGAGGACGCAAGCTGTGAAAGCCCGTCCGCAAGGTGGTTATCGCGCTGGGGGACATGGACATATCCCAAACCCTCAAAATGACGTTCCATTTTTCGGACCTCCGCCAGGTACGCCGCCATGGTGGGGTCAGAACATTGGAACTCCTTCCGCGCTTGATTGATGACCAGCAGGGAGTCTCCCTTGACTTGGAGACGCCGAATGCCCAACGCCGAAGCGATGCGCAACCCTGCCAGCAGGCCCTCATATTCGGCTACGTTGTTTGTGGCCTTGAACTCGAGGGCGACCACATACTGGAGGATGTCCCCGGTCGGGGAGACTAGGACAACCCCAGCCCCGCGCCTTCCAGCCTGAAAGAGCCATCGAAGAACAAGGTCCAAGGAGAGGGTGCGGGAGCTTCTTCATCTTCTGGAGAGGTGGGAGTCCACTCAGCAACGAACTCCGCCAGCTTCTGACTCTTGATGGCGGTGCGGAGCACGAATTTTAGATTGAATTCCCCCAGTTCCACCGCCCATTTCGCAATCCAGCCCTCAGCTTCTCGGTTGTGGAGGATCTCTCGCAGAGGGTAGGCCGTGACCACGGTAATTTCCCACCCTTGGAAGTAATGGCGCAACCTCCTGGACGCCACCAGGACTGCGTATAGCATCTTCTGAGCCTGCGGGTATCGGGTCTTCGCTTCGTGCAACACCTTGCTAATGTAGTACACCGACCTTTGGACGCCTTTCTCTCGCAATTAAAGATCAAGGCCACCACCTCGGGGTGGCGGCTATGTACAGAGCAGCGGCTCACCCAAGGGGGAAACCAAGACCGGGAGAGGAGAGGTACCGCTTCAATTCTTCAAACGCCTTCTGGGCTTCTTCAGTCCACTCGAAGTGGTTCGTCTTCTTCAGCAGCTTAAACAGAGGCAAGCTTTTCTCTCCCAACCGGGCAATGAACCGCCCCAGGGAGGACAGGCGACCGGCCAAGCATTGGACTTGCTTGAGTCGCGCTGGCGGCTTCATATGCTCGATGGCTGATATTTTATCAGGGTTGGCTTCAATGCCTCGGCTGGACACCAGAAAACCCAACAGCTTGCCAGAGGGCACACCGAACACGCATTTTTCCGGGTTGAGCTTCAAGCAATTCCTCCGGAGGTTAGCGAAAGTTTCTTCCAGGTCTTGAATGAGTTCATCGCACTTCTTAATCTTCACAACCAAGTCATCGACATAAACCTCAAGATTTCGTCCTATCTGAGGACGGAAAGTAATATGCATGGCACGCTGGTACATAGAACCGGCATTCTTTAAACCAAAAGCCATTCTTACATAACAGTAGACACCCGTAGGGGTTACAAAAGCAGTCTTCTCTTCATCTTCAAGCGCCATGCTAATCTGGTGGTACCCAGAGTACGCGGCCCGTGAAGCACAAGCTAGCTCACATCCCACCGTGGAGTCAACAATGAGATCGACTCGCAGTAGAGGATAAGGGTCTTCGCGGCAGCCTTGTTGAGGTTGGTGAAATCGACACATGCACCACCTCCGTTGACTTCTTGACGAGCACGGGTTGGCAAGCCACTCGGGTGAGAGACTTCGACGATCCCCGTGCTCGCCAGCTTTCTCCACCTCCTCTCGAATGGCGTCTTGGCGCGGGCGCCGCCTCCCGGACCGACGCGCCGGGAGCATTGTTAATCGGTGCTCGATCACCTCCTAGGGACCCCACCATATCGGACGGTTGCCAGCGAACACGCCGGAATTGGATCGAGGAAGGTGACGAGCGCGTTTTCCTATTTGGCGCCGAGGTTGGCGCCAATGTTGATGGTCTTCGGGTTCACCTCACTCAGGCGACCACCTTGACCTCACCGGTGAGCCAGTGAGGCACGGTCCGAACCGAGGGCTCCGAGGAAGTGGCGTCTGGGCGCCCGACACAGGTGGCACCGGCCAGATCCTGCGCGACCTTGAAACAGCGCAAGGCCTCGGCCCTATCCACCTTGATCACAATGGGGCCAGCGGGCCCCGACATCTTCACCACCATATACACATAGTGGGTGGCCGCCATGAACTGGGCCAACGCCGCCGAGTATAGCATTATAGGGGAGGTCAAAATCGGCGACCTCGAAATCCACCAATTCGGTGCGATAGTTGTCCCTCTCCCCGAAGGTGACGGGGAGGCGCACCTGACCCAGGGGCATCAAACCAGCTTCTAGGGCTACCCCGAAGAAGGGCAGAGCCGGGCGCAGATCCTGCCGCGGGATCTGCAGAGCCAGGAACACTGAGGAGGATAGGAGGTTGATAGAACTCCCTCCGTCTACCAAAGACGCTGTTAGCCAAGACGTTCAACGGTGGGCGACACTACGACCGGGAGATGCCCCAGGCCGTTGGCGCCCTCGGGATGGTCAGCCTGACCAAAGGTGAGCATTTGCTTAGACCACTTCAAAGATCCGACCCGCCTCGAAGCCGGATGTGGTGGCGCACTTCTCTTCACCGCTTGTAAGCGGCGTTGAGGAGGGTGGACGAACCACCATGGATATAGGCCACCACGTGATCGGCTCGCCGGAAGGCCACGGGGATCTTCATCTTGTTCACCGTCGTATGGCGTTCCTTGAGCCGCTTCACTATCTTGTCCACGACCGGCGCTTGTCTAGGTCATGGGTATTGGTCTTGTGAATTGGGCAATAGGGCTCGCCTCTTTCGTCGCGGCGGTCGCTCCCACGCATCGCGGTGGTCATCGCCGATCGCGGGCGATCGCTACGCCGGTCACGACGGCCGCCACGCCGCCACGGCGATCATCACGCCGTCGCGGCGATTGCGCTCTGGGCGCAGAGTCTTCGTCGTCGCCACGCTGCCGCGCCGGCGGCCAAGACCTGCTGGTCTCCCCGCCATGCTTCCGCCTTCTTGCTTGAGCGGCCGAACCCTTCGAGGTCCCACCATCCTTGCTATGGCTACCCTTGGGGCCAGGCCGCCCCCGGCTCATGCCCGCGCACACTTATGTGCGAGGGAGAAGAGCTCGGAGGTGGAGCCGATGGTGCGGTGGCCATCTTCTCCTTCATCTTGCGGTCGCAGACGCCTCCCTGGCGATGACGACCGATTGCTCTGAGATGTGGGGATTGTGTTGCGCAAAGGGCGTAACCGCCAATGAAGTCGCTGGCGATTCTTCTTTTCTCGCTCCAGAGCGTGGAGGTCGCCCTCCACGCCGGGTCGCAAAAGGAGCCTCGAAATTGGCGACGAAGAGGTCGCATAACTTCCCCCACAAGTGCACCGATCCTCGGGGGAGGTTTAGCAGCCAGGAGCGGGCAGAGCCTGTCAAGGCTGTTGGGAGGTAGTTGGCCATGACCTTTTCAGATCCGCCAGCTACCCGCACCATCGTCGTGTAGATTTGGAGGAACTCCTCCTGGTTGGTGGTGCCATCATATTTCTATGGTCACGGGCAGACTGTCCCGGCCAGTTCACAGCGCAGCACTGCCGGAGAAGGCCTGCACCCGACGCCAGAGGGAGCCGAGCCGCTGTCGGAGGTCTGGTCCCGAGACGCACTGGGAGCGCGAGGTCTGCTTTTATGAGCCTGAGGAGTGAACCTCCTCCTTAGCCCGAGAATGAGAGCCATGGGGACTCTCTTTGTCGACGCTACTGCTACTGCGTGGCGCTGCTTGGTTCGGTGGCGCGGCAGTGATCATGGAGGTCATCGCCGCGCTGCCGGCGGCTCTCGTCCAGATGAGAGCGGAGGTCCCCACGGTTCCTCGAGGAACCAGGACCGGGGTTGTGCGCGCCCTTTCCTTGTCCCTGGCCCCCCTGGCCAGGGCCTCTCTCGTTAGGGCGGCTGGAGGCCTGAGAGCGCCCTGCATGCGCCTTAGGCGCCAAGATACGCTCGGTGCCTGATTGGCCGGGGAGCCCTACCCGGAGTTGGGCGCATCCACGAGGCCGGCAATGCTTCGCAGCCACGGAGTGGCCGGGGAGTCTCCTGCGAACTCCACCGGAGGGTGGTCTAAGAGAGCACGAGCCGCGTGCAAGTTCTGGGTAGGGGTGGCCGCCTCCATGGCCAGCCTGCGACGCACGGGCTGCTCCCTGGTTTCCACAGGAGTAGCTACGCCGCCCTGCAGGGGCGGGGTGAGATGGTCCCTCGACCGGCGTGATGGCCGGGAGGCGCCTTGGTCATCGCTCGCCCCCGCGATATTCTGATGCTGAGGATCCGCCATCTTCGGATGAGTCTGCCACGGAACAAAGAACACCAAAGTTCGCCGGGGAGTCGGCTGGAGAAGCCAACCACTAGCCCCCTACCTGGCGCGCCCCTGTTGGCGTATTCTGCCTGACAGGCCCGGAGTCTACGGACCGGGTTTTGTTCGGAAGGAGGGCGTCTTCGCGGTGGGCTAAACCTAGCGAGGGGAAACCCTAGGAACTCCCCCGCGGTGAACTCCGGCGCCTATGAACTATGATGACACAAAGATTTTTACCCAGGTTCAGGCCCCCTTTGCCTTGGGTAACAGCCTTACTTCCTGCTAGATTGTTTTTTTGGAGAGTGTTTGGAAACCGGCGCAGTACAAAGCTTGGGATTTACAACTTCCTCCTTAGGCTCTACTGCGATACTCTTGCGTGTTCTCTTCTACCTTCGACCTCCGGTCCCCCTTCCCCATGCACCCAAGGGCCCTTATATAGGCCAGGCTAACGGGAGTAGGTAAAAGGGGGTCATCATGCTGATCCTTACATATTTAATACGCCTTCTCAGTCTGTCCTGCTCTCCAAATTTCATTAAATGCCGACGATGGCTTAGCCCGTCCGCCGGGATGTGACCCTTCTTGACGGGTTGGTGAGAGGCGCCGAGGAATGGGCTTGTAGCGAAATCTTTGCGCTGATGTGTTCGACACCGCTGTCTGTTGTTGCCCGAAACAGACGACAGGGAAGGAGCCTTCGAGGTGAAGCCACCTTGCACCACCTTTTGTTTTGCGGCGCGGCGAAAGGTGGCGTGCTCGCCACCGCCGCCGGGCGCCACGTGGACTTCGCGCCGGGCGGCAGGCGTGCCGCCCACCGCCACCGGGCGCCACGTGGACTTCGCGCCGGGCGAAAGCAGGCGTGCCGCCCACCGCCGCCGGGCGCCACGTGAATTTCGCCGCCGGAAGTGGTGTGCTAGCCCACCGCCGCGGGCGCCACGTGACTTCTCGCCGGGCGAGCAGGGCGTGCTAGCCCACCTGCTCGCTGGGCGCTACGTGGACTGCCCGCCGGGCGAGCAGGGCTTGCTCGCCCACCTGCTCGCCGGGCGCCACGTGGATCTGGTATGTTGACCGTCATGTTGACTGCTTTTGTGCGGCGGAGAGGGTACCCAGCGCAGAGTACGCTGACAACAAAAAAGAGAAAGAAAAAAGAAAGGTGATCTAGCATGGCAGCACACCCGCATGCCCACGCACTGCCACTAGCAGTGGCGGCCTTGCGCCCCCACGTCCGACAGCACAGGCAGAGGCCCATGCCCACGTGGTTTGAGGAGGTGGTGGCTGCCTTGTGCCCACACGTCTAACAGCACAGGCAGAGGCTTGCACCCGCGCGGCTCAAAGTGGTGGCGCCAGTGCAGCTCCCAAAGCGGCGACGTTCGTAGTGCCTGACGCGCCCACACCTATAGAGGTGGTAGAGCCCTTGGCTGTGGCACCCGAACGATGACCAACGCGACGCTGGTGGCAACGACTCGTGCCCATGGAATTCGCCCCTGGACTTCGCCCCTGAAGCGGCGGCATCTCGCGCCAGTGGACTTCGCCCGCGACGCGGCGGCATCTTGTGCCGTGGATCTTGCCCTGAAGCGGCCGGGCCTCGTGCCTATGGACTTTGACCTGAAGCAGTGGCATCTTGCGCTCACATGATGGAACCACCCCGATGACGGCGATGCCCACGTGGCAGACATGCGACCTTACAGCGCCCCTATGGCAGCAGCAGCGGCGAAGACCATGCTTGGTGGTGGCACCGATGATGGCGACGGTGGCTCATGGCCACGCACCTTGCCGACGGCTGCGACAACGGTGGTGTGCCATGCCTTGCACCCACAGTCGCACCCGAAGCTTGTGTGTGATACGGTGGTGTGATGCCCGCATGGCGTCTCTATCGGCTTCGTTTGCGGTGGCGGCGGTGCCCGCGATGGCAACGGGGGCCCCCGCGGTGGCGACGGGGCCACCGAGCTGGGTTGATTTGTGAGGAAGATGATCAAGTGGCGGCTAGGGTTTCCTAACCCTAGCTGCCCACTTTTAATGGGTGATCGGGCCAGTTTTGAGCCTAGTGGGCTTGATGGGCCGTACGGACTAGTGACCATATGAACCATCTGGTTTTCAAAAAAAATTAATTAAAAGGGAAAATTATAGTTTAACCCCTCAAATTTCTAGTAATTATCAAAAATAGTTATTAAATTCTGAAAATTGATCATAAATCCTAGAAATTAGATATTCTAGTATATAGACTTTTGTAAAATTAGTCAATTGACATTTAGAATGAATTGGAAGTTCCATACCCCCTGGTTTTATTTTCTAGCATTATTCCATGTTTAATATGTACTAAAATTTATTTTTTGTTATTTAGTAATTCTAAAAATTGCTTAACTATTAATTAAAAATTTGAAAAATGCTAGAAAATTTCTATAAAATTCTAGATTGCACATTGGGAATTTCATATCTCTAAATTTATTTTCTTAGAACTATTCCATGAGTAATATATTCTGTAATTAATTTTTTTCTGATATTCGGTAATTCTGAAAATTGCTTCATAATTAACAAAAAATTATGGAAAATGACAAAAAAAATTTATATAGCATATTTGAAAGCTCCATATCTCTTGATTTATTTCCTAGCATGATTCCATGTTTCTATATGTTTAAATTTATTTTTCTACTATTTAGTAATTCTGAAAATTGCTTGAAGAATTAGCAGAAAACTGTGGAAATTGCTAGAATTTTTTTAAAAAATTAGATAATTATCTACTGAATAGATATAGACCAAGATTTACTGATTGAAGAGTGAGAGCCAGTAGTAAAAGTCATTTTGCGTAAATATGAATAGGATATATCAAACATCGCAAAGAGGGAATTTACCGAACTTGCCTTGAATGGCAGTAATTATCTCACCTAGGAGATGTATACTAAGATTAATCTAATAGCTTGATCTTTTGGAGTGGTTGTTTTCCCAGCTTGAAGCTGGTACCCCTACTCTTCCCAAAGCCACCACTTGTGCGGCACTGCACTTCCAGAGGCACCATCATCATGTGGACCTGAAGACCAAATATTTAATGGAAGAGGACCAGCTGGTACTTTTGAATTCCCTAAGGGAAAAAATATAATTAGCAAAGATCTGTCTTATTGCTAGAAGCACAAAGCAAATGGATCCTCCCACGCTTTCAGGATTTTAAGGTTATGGTAGTATATAGCTTTGCCATGCATAAACTGTTACTGAACTATCATTCTATAACCAGAAAGTTACTAATGCTAAAATGATCAACAAGACATTTTGCACCTTCCACCCCAATATGAGGATATTTCTATAATAGTATTGTTGTGCTAAGTACCAGATGTACTATGAGCTTATATGTATTTTGCTAGAAGCAGAAAAGCATGATAAACACCTGGTGAAGAATCATCACATGTTTCCTAATAGGAGTCATGCAATGCCCGAAGCCACGCAAATGCTCAGTAGGTTAGCAATAGCTATAACCACAAAAAGAGCCAAAGGAATAAAGGGGATAAGTGAAAGAATGGCAGATCAGATAGGAGACGAGGCAATCCATATTGGAAAAATAAAAGTAAAGGGCCAAGGGCTTTCAGAAATAAGACTCAGCTAATATGGCTGCAAACCCCTGCATAATCCTACTTTATGTAGGATACACTGGCCATTAGTCATGCAATTATCTCATACCAAGCATGT
Source organism: Guadua angustifolia (assembly GCA_036346375.1). Classification (NCBI taxonomy): domain Eukaryota; kingdom Viridiplantae; phylum Streptophyta; class Magnoliopsida; order Poales; family Poaceae; genus Guadua; species Guadua angustifolia. The sequence goes on along the minus strand of JAYEVE010000933.1, from coordinate 69,043 downwards.
AGTAGACCTTTATATGCAATCCACTAGAAAACTTAATAAGAACCAAGAAAACAATGTTGCACTATACTTCACCTTTCAACCTTTTGTTGACATGATTTTTGAAATTATTGAGTTCGAGGTGTCCCAGGAGGACACATACGACTCACATGGAGATCTGTATTAGTTCCCTAAGTATTCTTTACTTTGCTAGTCGATGTCACATATTCCTTATAAGTCTTCTTATCAGTTTAGTCCTAGTTCCTAAATGAACATTTGGTCTACGCTCTTGTTGAGAGGTTATCATTTAAAATTGAATAAATACCTATTTTACAGATTTGATTAATTATGCTAAGTTTGTCCCATATTCTACAATATGTTCTTGATGCAATAATTATTTGATTGTTGATCATATTTCTAATATAGAACAAAGTATAATCCAATGGTGGAGGAGGAAATCTGTTTAGAAGACAGTTGTACCACAGTAACTGAATTGGAAATATTATGACTATCATCAAGCAATGTTCTCATAGTTGACATTAGAAGAATGCCATATTATACCCTGAGTCCAGTTGTACACCTTAAGTTTTAAAGACATCGATATGAATCTTCCATATGAAAACAATGAATGAGATGGTACAAAATATCTATTCATGACAAAGTTTAATGGGTGCAACAAATGTGTGTTTGAAAAACTTCCTTCCTTCTCCTCCGGGTTATACTATGCATATATAAAACCTGAAGTTTGTGTTGCAATAAAAACCTAGAAATATTTAAGATCTCACATATTAACTGGGTTATCCTGAGTTGAATATGAATGAGACGAATAATTAATAATTCTACTACTTATAGCACAAAGATTTTCCTAGACTTGAAGATATCTTATGCCCTGTTTGTGCTATAGGAAAGCTCATAGTTAAATCTTCTTACCTAAAAAGTTAGGAAAGAATCACTTAATTTCCTGGGAGAATTTAATATGATATCTGTGGACATATCCAGCCTCTGTTGGGTCTTTTATGAAATTTTATGGTACTGATAAATACTTCTACTAGATGGTGCCATGTAAGTCTCTTATCTACTATGAACAATGTTTTTGCTAATTTAATTACCCAAATTATTAAGAACCTCCTTTCTAGAAGAAAGGATCAAATCCATTTGAATGGACAATGCTAGTGAGTGGACCTCAAAAGCATTTAATGATTATTGTATGGCTCTGAGAATTAATGTAGAGTATTTCGTACCTCATGTCTACACTCAAAATGGCTTTGCAAAGCCATTAATTAAAAGAATAAACTTATTGCTTGGCCACTCTTGTAGAATAGTAGGCTACCCACTGAAAATTAGGGCGACATAGTGTTGAACACTACGGTATTAATTCAACTCAGACCAACTGCATATCTTGAAATTTCCCAATTGCAGATAATGCATGACAAAGAATCAAGTATTTTCCATCTGCAAAAATTTAGTTGTGCTGTATACATATCAATCTCTCCACCATAGTGTACCACCATGGGACCTCAATGAAAATTGGGGATCTATGTTGGTTATGAATCTCTATCAATTATTAAACACCTTAGCCCTATGACAGGAGATCTGTACACGACTTAGTACATTAATTATACTAATGATATTTTTTGGCATTAGGGGGAGATTAGTACCACATTAAAGTATACCGAGTCCTTAGATCCACATACTAAAGAGACCAAACTTGAAGTTTGAAGGATAATAAATCTGCAACAAATAAGCTAATAATCTGCCAAATATCTTCACTAATCATAAGGGAGTGAAAATATCTCATATATCTACAGTACATGCACATAAAAGAGTGAAAATACCCTAGAATAATATTGAACCCACTCTTACCCCTCATGATAAAAAGATGAGGAGGCCTCTAGGTGTATGGAACTTAATTCCATAGAGACGTCCACAGAAATAGATCGAGAATCGAACAAATGAGAACACTACCCATTATAGTGGAAGAAGCTCAACCTGATGTTGAGAAAAATCTCTGAAGTGAGTCATCCTGTAGATGGTAACATCCCTAAAGTGAAATATTCTGAAGATGATAAGCCCAGTGTATATTTGCACGCATAATCCAATGCTATGAAGTCAGAACACCCAGACCTCATCGTTGTGGGAAATCATGAGAAGCTGAAAGAAATTAATGAAGAGATATCCCTGAAGTGATGTAGGAGAATTGTATAAAAAAACACTGTAGTTGTCTACATATATTTTACCTCTAAAATTGCTAAAGTTGGATCTAGAACCAAAGTCCATAGCAAAGTACCAAAAGCGCTTAGATAGAGTCAAATAAAAAGAAGCAATTAAGGCACCGCTCCTTTAATAAATGGAAAGTTTTTGGTCCCATTGACCGAACATCTCCTAAAGTTTTCCCTGTAGAATCAAATGGGTTTTTTCATTCGGAAGGGAAATGAAAATATCCAGGTAATAAGATATAAAATGAGGCTTGTAGTACAAAGGTTCACGCAGAGACCTAGCATCGATTACGATAAAATATATTTGCCTGTAATGAGTGAAATAACATTCTGATATTTAATATAGATGGCAGCAAGATTAAACTTACCAATGCATTTGATGGATGTAGTGGCTGCATGCTTAGATGGGTCACTGGATACAAATATTTTATATGAGAATCCAAGAAGGGGTTAAAATTTCAGATCCTAATAATCACAACATGTATAGTATCAAACTACAGAGATCGCTATACAGATTAAAGAAAAGTCAGGAAGAATGAGGTACAACTAACTTAGTGAGTTCCTCCTGAAGAAGGGATATTTTTCCTGTGTGTTCAAAAAGAAATCCCAAAATAGATTCTATATCGTTTCAGTATATGTTGATGATTTGAATATCATGAGAACCGCAAAGGAAATAAAGGAAGCAAGTTCTTACCTTACGACGAAGATTGCAATGAAAGATTTAATATGGGTAAATCTTATCCTTTGAAAACTCCCATGGCAGTAAGATCCCTTGAAGTGGATACTCTTTTCAGACCAAGGATGGAAAATAAGAAAGTCTTAAGACCTGAAGTTCCATACTTATGTATCTTGCGAATTGCACAAGGCATAGTATTGTATTCGCAGTAAATTTGCTAGCAAGATATAGTGTAGTCCCAACCAGAAGACATTGGACTAGTGTCAAGATTTCACTCATATACTTCCAAGGTACACAAGGTCTTGGATTGTTTTTTCAGAAGAACCAAGACTTATCCACGGTGGGATATACGGATGTTGGCTATCTATCGAATCCCCACAGTGTTGAATCTCAAACTAGTTTTGTGTTTCTCTACGGTGGTTTAGTCATTTCTTGATGGTCTTTTAAGCATACCTTGGTAGCTACTTTTACTAACCACTCAGAGATTATATCTTTATATGAAGCCTTATGTGTGTGCGTTTGACTGAGACGTGTAATTAACTGTATCCAAAAGTCATATGGTCTTAATACCGTTGAGCCCACACCTTTATCTATAAAGATAATGTTACTTGTGCTGCACAAATGCAAATAGCTTATGTAAAGAGCAATATCATGAAGTATATTACCTCAAAACTTTTCTATCCTCATGAACTTCAGAAGAGTGGTGAGGTAAAAATATTATAAACTAAGTCATGTGAAAATCTAGTAGATTTGTTAACTAAGTCCTTGCCAAAAATCTATTTTTCAAAAATGTGTTAATAACATGATCCTAAAGATTATAAGTTGTGCTCTTTTTTCTCTTAGTGAGTTTACTTGAAGTTTCTAACTTGAAGGTTTTTAATGAGGCAATTAGTGTAACATAAAGTGCGATTGCAATGTACTCTTTTCTCCAATTTTTTCATTGGGGTTTTGGGAGGAGTTTTTAACGAGATATATGCATTACGCGATATTCTCCCAAGGGGGAGTGTTATGATTTGGATAGAATCCTAGTCAAAGTATGGAAGGGCTCTATCTATTGGTGGATAAATCCGAATCTATCTATAGTTGGCTTTGCTATATATTGGGCATCCCCTTGTACAAAAAATTTAATCTAATAAAGAGAGAGCTTTGCCCCCTTACTTTATGTGTGCTCCATAATTTATTCCTGTGATTTGGTTCACGTGATGCTGATTGATTGTGGGTGAACAACTCCGTTTTACAACATTACCTAACATTGACGATACCTAATAGCAACCAGTCAAAATCCAGCCCAACGTTGGGCACCATGTCATCATCTGTTGCACCTCCACCTTCAGACAATCAGTTTATTTTTCAATACTTACAAGCATTCTAGATTAATTGATCAACACAACCGGTTACAAAACTATAAAATTAGCCTAAGCCACAAGAACCTGATTTCATATGTAGTTTCTACATTACATGCTCTCTTAGCTCATAAATCAATTATGGATCACATTTCAGACACACTGCTTAGTTCAGACGGTAGAGGCGTTGCTGCGTGTGAGGGGTTGGGTTCGAGTCCTGTGACAAGCACTATTTTGGATTTTTTTCACATCAATTTCACTTATTTGATTGTTCCATCAAACCATGCTTTGAATTTTTGAAACTTTTTGAGAAGGGTCATCAGAGCATGTGTAGTATACCATAAAAAATTTGGATCATAATCGAACATGTACAATTTTAAAAAAATCTGACACTGCCACTGACACATTCAAAGCAACTTTACTGATTCTCTTTTAATTGGGCAAATAAATCATGTTGTAAATTTTTGAAAAATTTTGAGAAGGGTCCTCAGACCACACCTAACTGATTACAAAAAATTCAAATCATGATCGAACTTGTGCAGTTTTTAGAAATTCTGATAATAGTACTAATATATTTAAAGCAACTTTACTAATTTAATTAAGCTACTAAATTTGAAAATTCTTGAAAATTTTTGAGAAGCTTCCTGAGAGCATGCCTAAGCTACCATAAAAATTTCAACTCATGATCAGAATTTTGTGGTTTTTTAAAATCTGACAATACTACTAATGCATTTACAATAGCTTTATTGATTCTCATTCAATTAGGCTATTGAAGCATGTTGTAAATTTTTGAAACTTTTTGAAAAGAGTCCACAGAGCATGCCTAACCTATGAAAAAAATTAGATCATGATCAAATTTGTGCGGTTTGTAAAAATTTTGACAATGCTACTAATACATTTAAAGCAACTTTACTGATTTAACTAAGCTACCAAATTTGAAAATTTTCAAGAAGGGTCTGGAGAGCATGTCTATGCTAATGTAAAATTTTTAAATCATGATCAAACTTTTTCAATTTTTTAAAAATCTGTCAATGCTATTAATGCATTTAAAGCGACTTCACTAATTGAATTGAGCTACTAATTTTGTACATTTTTTAAAATTTGTGTCAAGAGTCCTGGGAGCATGCCAATTTTTATTCTTGGCTAATCTATAATTTTTTAAAATTTGTGTCAAGATTAGGCTTTTAATTGGCATGCCAATTTTCAAAAAATCAAGACTGTGACATTACAAATCTTCGCCAAGAATGAATGGAGAAGCAATTATAGATTAGGCTTTTAATTTGCAGATCCTTATACCACATTTCGATTATTGTTATTTCGATATGACATTTGTATGAACTTGGTCGTATGCTTTGGCAGAGACCGGATTTAAATCCTTTATCTAAAAAAAACCTTGCAGGCTTGCAGTGGGCACAGCCAAAGTAAAGAATCCTTGCCGCTTAACTAGTTACGTAGATTATTTTGGCATGTACCAGGATACTTGTTAAACGTTTTGATACTGGCTTGTTAGTATGTTTCGTATACCAATCATACAATCTAACACAAGCCAATATAAGGTTCTTGAATTGCTCTTTCATTATTAAAGGCTCTCCTTACTTGTATGTCTGGGCCAATAGGGCAATCAAATAGTCCAGAGCCTCCGTGATGTGCTTTGATTTGCCTTTATCTTGCTTTCTACTATAGAGCCTTTATGGGAGACGAGTGGGTACAAACCCACGTATCGGCCTATGATGCATGGGGTGCAGTAGCTGATTTAGTGGCCTGCTGAGGTGCAGCAGGCAACTCCGGTAGTGCAGGTGACTACGAGAGTGTGGGTAATTTTGGTGCTGGAGGGTGGATGTCTAGGAAAATGTCGTTGCTGGACCACTGTATGTATGTGCTAATGGCATCCTCCGGTATCACGATCTCATCGTTTAGGGATATCTACAATGCGACGACCTTAAAAATATCATGTACACCATCCACAATAACCTTTATGAAACCCAACACTACTAGGATATCGTGCACTAGTGCCCCTCGACCGGATCGGATGATATCATTGATGGATGAGCTCCCACGGCCGCACATTAAGCTAGGACAATGAGGGCATATGAAACTGGGAATCGCTGGCTGGTTAAACGGTGTTGTTAGTCAAGGTTTGATAGATATAATAGGTCTTGATCACAATGTGAACGCAACTAGAGACATGGGGAGAACCTATATTTGAAATCTTATTTTCGGATGACATTTCGGACGTGACCGAAATCTAAAATTTCACCGAGATCTTGGAATTTTAGACAAATCCTAGACAAAATACAAGAACAAAAATTCAAATCCAATTTTTTTCACCGAGAAAATAAAAATTTCGGTCAGAATTCCTAAATTCAAATCCAGTTTTTTTTTCAGCGAGAAAATAGAAATTTTGGTGAGAATTCCTAAAATCTCGATGAGATTTCAATGAATTTGCACTAAACAAAAAAGGCCCAAACATCGTCAAAAAATTTTGAAATTTCTTTTGGAGGGTTCTGACACATCATTGATGTTCCCATAAAAATTTCAAATGGTTATCAAGCCTAAAGAATTTTTAAAAATTCAAATATTCCTGATAAAATGCTGACCAGAAAATTTGATCCTAATGAAAAAGGTAACAAACCTTGTTAGAAAATTTTAAAATTTTTTGTACATGGTTATGATGCACAAACTTCATGAATTTTTGAAGATTTGGACCATGTTACTATCCTGATAAAAGCCTTACTGACAAATTTCAACAAAATAAAAAATGGTTCGAAGCATATTATAAAAATTTTAAATTTTTTGTGGATGGTCCTGATATATCATTAATATTTTTATAAAATTTTTAAATGATGATCAAGCTTTAAAAATTTTCAAAAATTCTGATAGTGTTACGTAACACTATCAGAATTTTTGATAAAAGACTAATAATCAATACATAGATTTGTTTTAGCAATCAAAAAAGGTTTAGAATTTTTAAAAATTTGACACAAGGGTTCTAAGAAAATGCTTAAGATCTCATAAAATTTTGAATCATGACCACACTCCAGTGAATTTATAAAATTCTTACAAAGGCACTGTACCATGTATGTTCTTTCTCTTTTTATTTTTGAAATATAACAAATGAAGTTCAATGTATACATAGATTTGATTGAGCAAATAAAAAAGCTGATAATTTTTAAAAATTTTAGAGAATGGTACTAAGACAATTCTTAAGCTCTCATAAAATGATCACACTCGAGCAAATTTATAAAATTCTGACAATGTTACTGTCCCAATTATGTTTATTCTGTTTTTGATTTTTTTAGAGATAACAAATGATGTTCAATTATTTTGAAAATTTTTCTGTATGATCCTACACTACTAGAGATAGTACCATAAATTTTTCAGATTATGATCAAGTTTGTATAATTTTATAAAAATTTAACAATATTTCTGCTAAAATTTTAAAATATCTCAAAATTTCAGTTTTCAAACAAATTTTCATGAAATACAACTTTCTTAACGGTTATTAGACCAAATCAGGCTATGAAAAGTCAAAAATGGCCAAAACCCCTAAGATTTTGGCAAGATTTGGTGAAATCTCGTCGAAGTTTTTGAGATTACTCTAGCAATTTAATTGTTTTTACCCCGTCTGGACATTGGATCCTCTCTCCGACCGAAATCCGTTATCTCAGCCAAGATTTCCAGATTTTGGCAGTTTTTTTTAACCTTGGGGGAACTATCAGTCTCGTCATCTTGAAGCATGTACTTGAATGCACTGATCAGGACACGCATGCACTTGAATGCACTGATCAGGACACGTCCATCAAACATTCAGCCAAATTTCACGACTTGGTCATCTTGACTTGAAGCATGCCCTTGAATGCACTGATACAATATGTCTTGATCAAGGCTTGATAGATACAATATGTCTTGATCACGATGTAAACGCAGCTAGAGACATGGGGAGAACCATCGTCGAGACTGATGCCATCGTCTTGAAGCATGCATGCACTTGAATGCACTGACCAGGACACGTCCATCAAACATTCAGCCAAATTTCACGACTTGGTCATCTTGACTTGAAGCATGCAAGTGACCGTTATAACATAGCCATTACAATATAGCTATTATGGTGGCCATTAGAATAAATTTCAAATTTTAAAGTTCCACATTTAAAAATAGCCGTTCGAATTTTTCATGTAAAAAATAAATGATGTACGGCGGTTACGAAATATCATTATAATATATGAGGGTGAAAATACAGAATGGGACTTGGGGAATGTTGTTGGAGAGGGAAGAGATATAGGGAATGAATCTTTTTGAGGAATTCTATATATGGGGATATAGAAATCCAGATTTAGGGAATATTGTTAGAGATAGTCTTACAAGCGTTCTAGATTAATTGAACAACACAACCGGTTACAAAATTATAAAATTAGCCTAAGCCACAAGAACCTGATTTCATACAAGCTTTTTGCCCGGTTGGTGACTAGCAAATAAGGTCACAATCTCACACGCCTGCCAGAAATTTCGAACCAAACCGGTTATCATCCTCTGCAAAGCAAACATATCTATATCTCTATTGATATAAATCTATATTTTCGAAGAGGTATGGCCGGCCTTGCCATCGTGCGCTATACACCCTATTTTACTATATTTTCTACAGTACATGCTCCCTTAGCTCATAAATTTATTACGGATCATGTTTCACAAACATTGATCAGCTCATGTGGCAAAGGCATTGCTATGTGAGCGTGAGGTCTTAGGTTTGAGTCCTGTGACAAGTGCTTTTTTGTGGATTTTTTTGCATCAACTTCTCTTATTTTTTTTCTTGGGTTCGAGTCCTGTGACAAGAGCTTTTTTACGGATTTTTTTGCATCAAAGTCTCTTATTTGATTGGGCTTCCAAACTATGTTGTAAATTTTTGAAACTTTTTTAGAGTGGTTCTCAGAGCATGCCTAACCTACCAAAAAAATTTAGATCATGATCGAATCTGTACAATTTTTAAACAATATGACAATTCCACTAATACATTCAAAGCAACTTTACTGATTCTCTTTTAATTGGGCTAATAAATTATTTTGTATTTTTTAAAAATATTTTAAGATGGGTCCTTAGAGGGTGCCTAATCTACCATAAAAAATTCAGATCATGATCGAACCTGTACGGTTTTTAGAAATTCTAACAATAGTACTAATACATTTAAAACAACTTTGCTAATTTAATTAAGCTACTAAATTTTAAAATTATTGTAAATTTTCAAGAAGGGTCCAAAGAGCATGTCTAAGCTACCATAAAAATTTTAAATTATGATCAAAGTTATGCGATTTTTAAAAATCTGACAATTATGCTAGTACATTTAAAACAACTTTACGGATTCTCATTTAATTAGGCTATTAAATCATGTTGTAAATTTTTGAAACTTTATGAGAAGGGTCTTCAGAGCATGCCTAACCTACCATAAAAAATTTAGATTATTATCGAACTTATGCAGATTTTTTAAAATTTTAACAATACAAGTAATACATTTAAAACAACTTTACTGATTTAATTAAGCTACTAAATTTGAAAATTTTCAATAAGCGTCCTGAGAGCATAGCATGGCTATGCTATTGTAAAAATTTGAAATCATGATCAAACTTTTTTATTTTAAAAAAATCTAGAAATACTACTAATACATTTAAAACAACTTCATTGATTTAATTGAGCTACTAAATTTGTAAACTTTGTGTCGAGAGACCTGGGAGCATGCCTAAGCTATAAAAAAACTAGATTTCTGTATATTTAAAAACTTTTAAAGGGATATTTTTAAAAAAATTCAAAGAAATCTGTTTTAAAAAATCCTTACTTTTTTTTTGAGATTTTCCCAAAAAATTACTCTCTGTTAAAATCTCTATTTATCTCGACACTTCTTTTTGCCCGTAGCAACACGTGCGATCGCGGAGTAGCTAGTAATTGATGAACCAGCTAATGAGCCTCCACGTAAATAGCCAGCACCCCACTCGTGACTTGAGGCAACCCATATCCTATCGTTTCTGAGACTTTGACCGTGGAAAGAAACAGGCTTTCCCTGGCACAAAAATCTATATTAAGACAGTAGATAACAAAATTTATATCTTTATTCTTTAAGTTTTTTTATCTTTTAATACTACTTTAATATAAATTTTGATATTTTAGAAGGATAGTAAAAAATCTCGGAACAAAAGGAACGCGAAAAAGGTAATACAAACGGGGAAGTTAGACACTCCCAGAAAAATCTCGGAACCTTGCAGGCTTGCAGCGGGCACAGGGCAAAGTAAGAAACGTGCTGTGATTATAAATCGAATCGATTACTCCCAGAAACCTTGCCGCTTAACTACTTACGTAGATTATTTAGGCATGTACGACAATATCATGTCACCTGTTTACTCCCAGAATCCTTGCCGCTTAACGGACGAAAGGGTAAGTAATCACTACCTAACTTTCATTCATACTTTAATATTTATGTAACTTTCAAAAAGAAAAACAAAGAAACACCCATAATTGCATTAAACGAAGGGAAAGAGAATGCGGACTGTTAAGAGATCGAACAAGTCGCGGAAATTAACCCTGAAAAAGCCCTCGATAACTGGTTGAACAGATGCTCATGCTTGAAGTGTACCATGATGCTCGTTAAACGTCCTCACATTAGCTTCTTGGCTTGTTCTAGGTATCAATCATGCAATCTAACGCAAGTGATCAATGCAAGGTTCTTGAAGCGCTCTCCCGTTATTAAAGGCTCTCCTAGCCCGTATGTCCGCGTCGATCAACGTGGCAATCGGATAGTGCAGGGCCTCCATGATCTGCTTCGATTTGCCCTTATCTTGCTTTCTACTATAGAGAGTCTTCACGGAAGATGAATGTGCACAAACTCATGTATCGGCCTACGATGCACGGGACACGGTAGCTGATTTGGTGGCCTCATGAGGTGCAGCAGACGACTCCAGTAGTGCAGGTGACTATGAGAGTGCGAGTATTAATTCTGATGCTGGAGGATGAATGTCTAGGAAAATATCGCTGCTAGGCCACTGGATATATGTGCTAATGGTATCTCCTAGTGTCACGATCTCTTCGTTTGAAGGTATCTATAGCGCGACAACCTTGAAAATATCGTAGATACCGTCCACAGACCTTCATAAAACCCGATACACGTCCCTAAAGATTCAGCCAAATTTCGCGCGCTTTCTCAAGTCCGTCTCATACTCCCAGAATCCTTGCCGCTTAACTTGTTACCTAGATTTACGACAATATCATGTCACCTGTTTCCAGTGATGCCATCTGGGATTTCGGTGATGCAAAAGAGAGAAGTGGAAACATAAAAGAATTGGACCGTCGCTCGTTCAAAAGATTGCTTAACATAATAATAGCGAAAGGACAACTGAAAATTACATTACAGTGGATGTTATCCGTAACACACATTTTAATGAGAGGATTATGGAAGCATACAGCATTAAAAAAATAGAGAAGCACCCATGATTGAGTTAAACGAAGGAAAAGAAAATGTGTTCTGTTAAGAGATTGAACAACTCCCGGAAATCAATCTCAAAGAAACCCTCCGATGACTGGTTGAATAAATGCTTATGCTTGAAGCGTACCATGATACTCGTTAAACGTTCTGACACTAGCTTATTGGCTTATTCTAAGTACCAATCATGCAATCTAACGCAAGCCAATGTAAGGTACTTGAAGCGCTCTCCCGTTATTAAAGGCTCTCCTAGCTTGTATGTCCGGATCAATGTGGCAATCGAATAATGCAGGGCCTCTGTGATCTACTTCGATCTACCTTTATCTTGCTTTCTACTATAGAAAGTCTTCATGGGAGATGAGTAGGCACAAACTCACGTATCGGCCTATGATGCACAGGGCATGGTAGCTGATTTGGTGGCCACCTGAGATGCAGTAGGCGACTCCGATAATGCATGTGACTATGAGAATGCGGGTAATTTTGGTGCTAGAGGATGGATGTCCAGGAAGATATTGCTACTAGGCTACTGGATATATGTGTCAATAGCATCTCTCAGGGTCACGATCTCATCGTTTAGAGGTATCTGTAGCATGACGACATTGAAAATATTATGGACACCGACTACAGACCTTCATGAAACCCGACACTACGAAAATACTATGCACCAACGTCTCTTGACCGGACCGGATCGCTTTGGCACGTTTACTCAGTGACACCGGTGAGACGTCGTCGACGGGAATAGCGAGAGAAAGAGGAACGCAAGCTGGTAATATAACTTGCAAAAAAGATAAAAATGATTGATTTTTAAGATTGGTAATATATATTGCTACGTACAGTATATTTGGTTTTAATTCATACCGAAGAAGAAATCATAAAAACTTTTGTAATCGGGAGAAATGGATGTTTGATCTTGTAGCACAATTTTCTTTTATTGCTTGACCTTTATGTTTCGCTACCAATTTTATTTTTCGTAGCAACGCACAGGCATTGATCTAGTAGATGCTTGTGCTTGAAGCGTACCATGATACTCATTAAACGTCCTAACATTAGCTTGTTGGCTTGTTCTAGGTACCAATTGTGAAACCCCATATTTACCATCCGAAATCTCCTCGTATTTCAGACTAGTCCTGCATCGCTTGCTAGTACACACAAGGAAGCGATGATAATCATAACCGTAATGTAATCTAAGTAATAGCATAAATGTAAAATACCAGCCACATGGCTATTTATTACATCTCCTGGTCACATGACCATAGTTCAAAGCAGCGAAAGCAAATAACAAAGAAGTAAAACCCAAAAGACACCACAGGCGACAACTAGGAGCGCGCGCTTAGTTATCCTGGCGATCTTCATCAAACTCCTCGGTATAGTCTTCAACTGCATCCTGGTAATTTTCTGATGACAAAATTTTGTGTAGCATATGAGTACAAACGTACTCCGCAAGTCTGGAAAAATGCAACATGAAGGGCTTTCCAAGGAAAGGCTTAATAGGATTCTTTTGCATAAAGCCAAGTTTCATCAAACTATACTTAATAATAATTTTCACAAAGCATATTTTAAGTAATTATTTTAACAATTGAAATATTTAATATTCTAGTGAAGATTCTATCCACCATCACTAGTATAAAGGCTCTACCCGCCACATTTAAAAGATTAAGGTAAACCAACTCATGACTCTATCTGTCATGATCAAAACAGGTTCCATCTACCTGATTGGCTCAATCTGCCAACAAAACATCCGAGAGTTCTAACCACTCCCGAATCCCAAAACAAAACATCAGTTGTTTCTAAAACCAAAACCAAGTCTACCAGTATGAAAGCATTCTTCGCTTTGCCTTTGACCGTAGGCATGGTTATTCGAATAGTTTTAACTCTGCAGAGGTGTATAGCTTTACCCACAAGACATGATATTCTCTTGATGCCAAGCGCTACGAACACACTTCCTTTGGTGTGCCGGCAGAGATATCATGACAAGCCCTTTACAACGTATACGCCTAACCCGACTCACCCGCTGAGGTTTCACCGCTATTAGGGTTCCATCTGCCCAGTATAGAAGCCCCCTCTTGCGCCGTGTGGGAATATACGACTTGCCTCCATCTGGCACCCACATTCCACCATCTGGTGAGTCTAAGTTAGGTTTCTACAAATTATTCAGCCAGGTCAGAGCCCATTTGACATGTGGTTGCACGGATATGCTTAGAATAGACAGTCATAAGCGTTGGTCCTTAAATTGATTAGGGCGGCTTTCACAAATCAGAACTAGTGCTCCATCTATACCCGCCCGACAAACCATTCTGCCCCAATCAAAACCATTTTTATTTTATTTTTATTTTGCAATCACAGCAGCAAGAACTTTGCTTCAATTCTCAAATCATACTTTAAATCATACTTTTGATATAATCCCACCCGTAGGTCATTTAATCAGTTTTTGCACTAAGCAAAACTACCGTTCTAACCATCAAATGTCACAATATAAATTAGGCATGACATAGCAAAGTGTCCTAAGGTTACAATTAAACATGGATATCAACAATCAAGGAGATGATAGCAATTCGGAATAACTAACAGTCTATATTTGACATACGGTTATAAAGATAGCAATGCATGTTTACAAAACATTGTAAAACATTTGCAAACATGGGATCAAAATGCGTCAAGGAGACTTGCCTTCAGTTACAGTGGAGGCGTCGAAGTCTTGAGGGTCAACGAAGCATCGGCGGATTCGGAAAACTCTTCGGCTACGTGCAAACGGTACAACCAAAAGAATAAAATAAAATAGGATAAATCCAAAAATTACAAAAATTAGTACTGGCAGAAAGATCTTGAATTTATATGAATTTAGAAATTTGAATGGGGTCAATCCGAGTTCGGACGGAAAAGATATAAGCGTTTGAATTTTGAAAATCCTGAAAATTGGAAAACCGAGGAATATTCCATGGAATCTTTCTTTTTCTCCAATTTTCCTGATTTCCTGAGTCTCTTACATGCGGGGTCCACTAGTCATTGACTTGGCCTTCCTCTCCATGTGTTCTGTACAGAGAAGGCTATGGAACAAAGAAGCAAGAGCAACGGAAGAGCTGCTCCGGCCAACAGGAGGCGGCTCGCCGGCGTGCTTTGCGAGCGGCGGAGGGTGGCAATGGCGGTGGGGCGGCAAGCGGCAGCACGGCACATGGCGCCGGGCGCGACGGTGCAGGAGGCGGCGTGGGAAGCCAAGACGCGGCGGCGACGCAAGGCGGCGGAGGCGGCCGCCAAGGGCGTGGCGCGTTACGCCGAGGGCGGGGTGAGCGGCGAGTGCGCGGCGAAGGCGATGGGCACGATGGCCGGCGGCGCGGAGGCCGGAAACGGCGACGGCAAAACGAGTTCGACGACGCCCAAAAACGAGCCGACGGCACGACAGTCAAAAGCATCCGAAATCACGATATTTCTCGAAACTAAGATGAGCACAGAATAGCTAGCATCAAGGGGAGTCTACGGGTGCAAGGAATTGAATTGCTTCGTACCCAAATGGGAGAAATCGATGACGAACGGAGCGACGACCGACAACGAACAAACGAAAATCAAATCCGATTGAATGGCTGTGATCACGGAAGCCAGGGACACAAAGTGACGCGGTTGGTTTGTCTAGAAACTCACCGGAGCAAGAGATGGCTCGTCGGTGTCTTTGGAGTGCGCCGGGCATCAAGTTTTCTTGAATTTTGGGAAGGGAAATGGCACTGGACCGATGGGGCAAGGTGAGCACGGGATAGAGGACACCGGGATGACGATTTGAGAAGTGGAAACTCATCGTTTCGTGGAGAAATGACCGAGTTATTGATGTTTGAGTGTATTTCGGTTTCTACTCAATTAATCCAATTCCGACGGGTTAAAGGATGAATGGCCATGGGAAATGGGTTCTCCTCGTCAATATCTTTCAAACAGTCCTTGTATTGCTCAATTTGGTGGATGAAATGAGAAGTTATGAGTGATTAAAGAGGAGGCATTCATGGATGGCTTGAAACTGTACGCCTTGGAATTTCAACGATCAGAGGAGGAAGATGAACAATAAAGGCCACGTGTCGCTTTCTCATTGGTTGAAAGAAATGGAGGGACAAAAACGCGAGGAATAAAATAGCAAGAATGATCTAAAAATCCTGAAAAAATTCCTAAAAATACTAGATATTATTTGGAACCTAATTCAATAGATTTTGAGATTTTTAGAGTATTTTGGAATTCAGGTGAAATTTCGAATAAGGACCGGAATTGAAATTTTGACTTTGCAGACGGTGAAGGATTGAAATCCAATTTCGAAAGGATATGGATGCCAGGTTAATTAGAACACTCTCTAAGGTCCTCTTCTCACTCCCAAGTTGCTTCTTTTTCAGAATGATTGCTCCACTGAACCTTGCAAAACTTGATCACTCAGCTTCTGGTTCGACGCTCTGCTTCATCCAAGATTTTGACTGGATATTCTAGATACGACAGGTCTTCTTTTAAATCCAACTTCTCGAAAGGCATCCGTTCTTCTGGTATTCTGAGACATTTCTTCAACTGAGAAACATGAAAGACATCATGCACATCAAACAATTGCGGTGGAAGCTCCAACTTGTAAGCAACTTCTCCTCTTCTGGCTACTATAGGGAAAGGACCTATGTAACGAGGTGCCAACTTGCCGCTGACTTTGAAACGGCGCATTCCCTTGAGAGGTGAAACCTTTAGATACACATAATCACCAGGTGCAAAGCTTAAGTCCTGACGTCGGTTATCTGCATAACTCTTTTGCCTCGACTGGGCTGTCCTCAAATTGTTTCAGATCATTCTGACTTGTTCTTCGGCTTCCTTCAAAATATCCGGTCCAATGATCTGTCCACTCTCTGTTTCTTTCCAATATAAGGGTGTTCGGCATTTTCTCGCATAAAGAGCTTCAAAAGGCGCCATCTTTAGACTTGACTGGTAACTATTGTTGTAGGAGAATTCCGCGTAAGGCAAATTCTGATCCCAAGAACTTTTATAAGTCAAAGTACAAGCTCTCAACATATCTTCCAGTATTTGGTTTATCCTTTCCGTTTGACCATCTGTCTGAGGATGGTAAGCTGTACTGAAGTTTAGGTTTATGCCCAAAACCTCATGCAACTTCTGCCAAAATCTTGAGGTAAACTGGGAACCTCGATCTGACACAATCTTTTTTAGCACACCATGCAAACACACAATTTTAACCATGTGCAACCTTAGTTAATCTATCCACAATAACCCATATTGAATCATATCCGGACTAGGTCCTGGGAAGTCCGGTGATAAAATCCATTCCTATTTCTTCCCATTTCCAAACAGGAACCTGCAAGGGTTGTAACAATCCAGCTGGTCTCTGGTGTTCTGCTTTTACCAGCTGACATATATCACAACATGCTACAAAATCAGCAGCTTCTCTTTTCATATTAGACCACCAATACTTTTCCTTCAAATCCAAGTACATCTTCGTGCTTCCTGGACGAATAGAGTAAATAGAATCATGAGCTTCTTTTAAAATCAAATCCTTGATTCCCTTCTGATCAGGGACTACAATTCTTTTTCCAAACCAAACGGTTCCTTTCTCGTCTTCAGAAAATTCAGGAAATTTACCTTTCTTCATACCATCTTTTAGGTCTGTGATACCACTATCATTCTTTTGAGCCTCTCTGATATGATCTTCCAGGGTTGATTGCACTTCAACATTGAAAATGCAACCTTCCTTTACCAATTCCAAGTTGAGGCGTCTGAATTCTTCATGAAGTGCTGGCTGACTTCCTTGAACCATAACATTGTTGCAATAACTTTTCCTGCTCAAAGCATCCGCAACAACATTAGCTTTTCCGGGATGATAATGGATACCAATATCATAATCTTTAACTAATTCCAACAATCTTCTCTGCCTCAAATTGAGATCTGGCTAAGTGAAAATGTATTTCAAACTCTTATGATCTGTATAGATCTCACATCGATTCCCAATCAAATAATGCCTCCAAATCTTGAGGGTATGCACAACTGCAGCTAACTCTAGGTCATGGGTTGGATAGTTTTCTTCATGGGGTCGCAGTTGTCTTGAGGCATAAGCTATGACTTTACCTTCTTGCATCAAAACACATCCATGACCTTGCTTTGAAGCATCACAGAAAACTTCAAAATCCTTATGAATATCCGGCAGAACAAGTACTGGTGCTGAAGTTAACCTCTTCTTCAATTCTTGGAAACTTTGTTCACAAGACTTAGTCCATTTAAACTTCTTCTCCTTCCTCAAAAGTTAGGTGAGTGGTCTGGCTATCTTGGAAAAACCTTCAATATATCACCGATAATAGCCTGCCAGACCCAGAAAACTTCTGATGTCCGGAATAGACTTGGGTTGCTCCCAATTAAGCACGGCCTTCACTTTAGCAGGATCAACTGCTACTTCTTCAGCCGAGATGACATGACCCAAGAAAGCAACATCCTTCAACCAAAAATCACATTTACTAAACTTAGCATAAAGTTGATGCTCTCTGAGCTTTTCCAAAACTATCCTCAAATGATCCTCATGCTCTTTCTTATTCTTGGAATAAACAAGAATGTCATCAATAAAAACGACAACAAACTTATCTAAAAGTTCCATAAACACCTTATTCATCAGATTCATGAAATATGACGGTGCATTTGTTAATCCAAAGGACATCACTGTAAACTTGTATAATCCATAACGGGTAGTGAAAGCTGTTTTTGGGATATCTTCTTTTCTGATTTTAAGCTGATGATATCCTGATCTCAGATCAATCTTTGAGAACACTTGTGCTCCTTTCAACTGGTCAAATATATCATCTATCCTGGGTAAAGGATACTTATTCTTTATTATGACCTCAATCAAAGATCGGTAATCTATGCACATTCTCAGACTACCATCCTTCTTCTTAACAAGGATTACCGGAGAACCCCAAGGTGATGAACTTCATCTTACAAATCCTTTCTCCTGCAGTTCTTCAATCTGTTTCTTCATTTCTGCTAACTCATTGGCAGGTAACCGGTAAGGTCTTTTTGAGATAGGAGCTGTACCAGGCACAAGTTCAATTATAAACTCAATATCTCTGTCCGGCGGCATTCCAGGCAAATCATCTGGGAATACATCCGGGTATTCATTTACTATAGGCACATTTTCCAAAAATGTACCTTTTAGACGATTTAGGATACTACCCCCCTTAGAGGAGAGATTAGACAGGAACTCCACTCGAATTTCCTCAGGACTAGTAAGGGAGATAGCTCTACTAGCACAGTCTATCTGATCCTTGTACTTGGTTAACCAGTCCATTCCAAGGATTACTTCTATACCCTTCGTACCCAATAATATTAAGTTCGCTAGGAACTTTACCCCTTTTATCATTATCTCCATTTTTGGACAAACAGCAGTTGTTCTTAATTCTTTTCCTGGGGATTGAACTAATAAGGGGTTTCTAAGTTGAACTGTTTCCCAATCATGCTTTCTAACCAGATACTCTGATATGAATGAATGTGTTGCACCAGAGTCAAACAAAACTGAGGCAAGAACCGAGTTGACAAAGAACTTACCATACACCACGTCAGGTGTGTCCTGGACCTCTTCAGCAGTGACATGGTTAACACGTCCTCTTCCAATCGTACGAGGAGTACGCGGCGTCTGCGGCGTTCCTTTCCCTTGAACTGGTGCAGGCGCGCGAGCTGGTGTAGTCCCCAGGTTGAATCGAACAGGGGTTACCGCTTGTCGCTTCTAGGGACAATTACTAGCGTAATGTTCCATCTCCCTGCAGTTAAAGCATTGGACTCCTGCAGTTGCTGTGTTACTCTTCTGGACTTGACTTCCTGCATTGCTAGCAGGGGCTTGAGCAATCTGACGAGGTGCAGACATTGGGGTCCTAGAAGCATTGGGGAGTGCTGGTCATTGGCCGAGGCCGAAGAAACGGGCTAGAGCTATCGCACCACATCGCGTTTGAAACATCATCTTCCTCTTTCTTGATTCAAACAGCTAGCGCTGAGCATCCTCTTGGATCAAGGCCTTATTCACCATGTGCTGGAATGAAGGAAAATCATTTGACACCAGCTGCACTTTGATATTAGGGTCATGACCCTCCATAAAGCACCAGATTTTCGCTTCATCAGTGGCAACATCCTCCATAGCATATCTAGACAGCTGAGTGAAACGGTTCAAGTATTCTGACACGGATAGATTTCCTTGCTGCAACTTATGGAACTCACGCCTCTTCATTTCCATAATCCCTTTAGGGATGTGAGTAGCACGGAAGGTTTCAACAAACTCATCCCAAGTAATATTCTGGGCTTCCTCGTGGGCGGCGAGATAATTTTCCCACCAGCTTGCAGCGGTTCCTTTCAGCTGATGAGAGGCATATAAGACACTCTCAAATTCATCACACTGCGCTAAGTACAACTTCCTTTCAACGTCCTTCAACCAATCATCAGCCTCCAAAAGGGTCGACTGATCCAGCAAAAGTTGGGGGTCGGGTCCTCATGAACTCCCCGAATTTAGACTGGGGCGGCTGGGCTGCGGCCTGAGCTGGTGCAGCTTGGGGTGGATTGAGGGCGTTCTGCGCCAAGGCCTGAAGTATCTGCAGTTGCATGGCAATCATTTGCTCCATGCTTGGTGGTTGAGCTGGCGGTGGGGGCGGCACTGGTTCTTGTTGTGCTGGAGGTGGCGGTACTTGGTCACCATCCTGAAACTGCTGCTCTACAGGAACTTCATCTTATAGCTGCACTCTACCATGTCCACGACCATGGCCTCCAACGCAGCCTCCTCTTCTTCCTCTACCACGACCTCTGCCAGGGTTCTCCATCTAAAACCAAGGACGGGGAAAGCACAAGGAAAGAGGGAAAAGCAAAGATAAAGAAACAGGGAATCCAAATAGCATCCCCAAGACCAAAGCACAACCAACAAAAGAAAACACCATCTGAAATCTTTATTTAAATCAAAATAGTTTTATTAAGATGGCTGTATCACAAATGCTTAGAAGCATGATACAATCCATCACACACAATTAATAACGTTCTAGCGTAGACAAAAGAAAGGTGCTATAGACAAAAACTAAAACTAACTACTCCAAGACTCTAATCTCTGGATGAGACATCTTCCACATCGAAGAACTCATGTCACGCCAGACTCTCGAAGAAGAAATGAAGTGCTCCACGCTGACCACTGGCGAAGATGACCAACTCCACCCTCCATATGCTCAGACCACCACGGGCGATAGATCGACAGCTGTACATTGTGCGTCGAACAAAACCCAGATGCTGAAGCAAGAGTGGCAACTCGTCACAAAAGCCACCCTCTTGCTGAGCGAATGTGGTGTAATAAGTCATCTATAAATTTTGAGAGAAGACAAGGTCAGAAAACAAATTTTAAATAGAGGATGAGGTAAGGACAAGACGCTAAGACAGAAAAGATAGAAGCAAAGGAGCTTAAAATTTTATAAGTATATTTTTATAAAAATATTAATCCTTAAGGCCTTGCCATTCTAACTAAGTCACGTCCTACAGTCGTCTAGGCTCTAATACCACCTCTGTGAAACCCCAGATTTACCATCCGAATCTCTCCGTATTTCAGCATTAGTCCCGATCGGTTGCTAGTACACACAAAGGAAGCAAAGGATAATCATAACCGTAATGTAACTAAATAATAACATAAATATAAAGTACTAGCCACATGGCTATTTATTACATCTCCTGGTCACATGACCATAGTTCAAAGCAGCAGAAACAAATAACAAAGAAGTAAAACCCAAAAGACACCACAGGCGACAACTAGGAGCGCGCGCTTAGTTATCCTGGCGATCTTCATCAAACTCCTCGGTATAGTCTTCAACTGCATCCTAATAATTCTCTGATGAAAAAATTTTGTGTAGCATGTGAGTACAAACGTACTCCGTAAGTCCGGGAAAATGCAACATGAAGGGCTTTCCAAGGAAAGGCTTAATAGGGTTCTTTTGCATAAAGCCAAGTTTCATCAAACTATATTTAATAATAATTTTCACAAAGCACATTTTAAGCAATTATTTTAACAATTGAAATATTTAATATTCTAGTGAAGATTCTGTCCACCATCACTAGTATAAAGGCTCTACCCGCCACATTTAAAAGATTAAGGTAAACCAACTTATGACTCTATATGTCATGATCAAAACAGGTTCCATCTACCTGATTGACTCAATCTGCCAACAAAACATCCGAGAGTTCTAACCACTCCCGAATCCCAAAACAAAACATCAGTTATTTCTAAAACCAAAACCAAGTCTACCAGTATGAAAGCATTCTTCGCTTTGCCTTTGACCGTAGGCACGGCTATTCGAATAGTTTTAACTCTGCAGAGGTGTATAGCTTTACCCACAAGACATGATATTCTCTTGATGCTAAGCGCTATGAATACACTTCCTTTGGTGCGCCGGCAGAGATATCATGACAAGGCCTTTACAATGCATACGCCTAACCCGACTCACCCGCTGAGGTTTCACCGCTATTAGGGTTCCATCTGCCCAGTATAGAAGCCCCCTCTTGCGCCGTGTGGGAAAATACGACTTGCTTCCATCTGGTGAATCTAAGTTAGGTTTCTACAAATTATTCAGCCAGGTCAGAGCCCATTTGACATGTGGTTGCACGAATATGCTTAGAATGGACAGTCATAAGCGTCGGTCCTTAAATTAATTAGGGCGGCTTTCACAAACCAGAACCAGTACTCCATCTACACCCGCCCGACAAACCATTCCGCCCCAATCAAAACCATTTTTATTTTATTTTTATTTTGCAATCACAGCAGCAAGAACTTTGCTTCAATTCTCAAATCATACTTTTGATATAATCCCACCCGTAGGTCATTTAATCAGTTTTTGCACTAAGCAAAACTACCGTTCTAACCATCAAATGTCACAATATAAATTAGGCATGACATAACAAAGTGTCCTAAGGTTACAATTAAACATGGATATCAACAATCAAGGAGATGATAGCAATTCGAAATAACTAACAGTCTATATTTGACATACGGTTATAAAGATAGCAATGCATGTTTACAAAACATTGTAAAACATTTGCAAACATGGGATTAAAATGCGTCAAGGAGATTTGCCTTCAGTTATAG
Organism: Guadua angustifolia; assembly: GCA_036346375.1. Lineage (NCBI taxonomy): Eukaryota > Viridiplantae > Streptophyta > Magnoliopsida > Poales > Poaceae > Guadua > Guadua angustifolia. The sequence goes on along the minus strand of JAYEVE010000933.1, from coordinate 46,281 downwards.
CGGAGGCGTCGAAGTCTTGAGGGTCAACGACAGCGTTGGCGGATCCGGCAAACTCTTCGGCTATGCGCAAAATGGTATAATCAAAAGAATAAAATAGAATAGGATAAATCCAAAAATTACAAAAATTAGTACTGGTAGAAAGATCTTGAATTTATATGAATTTAGAAATTTGAATGAAGTCAATCCGAGTTCGGACGGAAAAGATATAAGCGTTTGAATTTTTGAAATCCTGAAAATTGGAAAACCGAGGAATATTCCGTGGAATCTTTCTTTTTCTCCAATTTTCCTGATTTCCTGAGTCTCTTACATGCGGGGTCCACTAGTCATTGACTTGGCCTTCCTCTCCATGTGTTTTGTACAGAGAAGGCTATGGAACAAAGAAGCAAAAGCAACGGAAGAGCAGCTCCGGCCAACAGGAGGCGGCTCGCCGGCGTGCTATGCGAGCAGCGGAGGGTGGCGATGCTAGCGGTGGGGCGGCGAGCGGCGGCACGGCACATGGCGCTGGCGCGACGATGCACGAAGCGGCGTGGGAAGCCAGCACGCGGCGGCAACGCAAGGCGACGGGAGGCGGCCGGCCAAGGGGCATGGTGACGACGGCCGAGGGGCGGGGTGAGTGCTGCGAGGTGCGGCAAATGCGATGGGCACGATAGCCGGTGGCGCAGAGGCCGGAAACGGCGATGGCAAAACGAGTTCGACGACGCCCAAAAACGAGCCGACGGCACGACGGTCAAAAGCATCTGAAATCACTATATTTCTCGAAACTAAGATGAGCACAGGATAGCTAGCATCAAGGGGAGTCTACGGGTGCAAAGAATTGAATTGGTTCATACCCAAATGGGACAAAATCAATGACGAACGGAGCGACGACCGACGACGAACAAACTCAAAATCCGAGGTCAATCTGCAATGAAAATCAAATCCGATTGAATGGTTGTGATCATGGAAGCAAGGGACACAAAGTGACGCAGTTGGCTTGTCTAGAAACTCCATCACCGGAGCAAGAGATGGCTCGCCGGTGTCTTTGGAGTGCGCCGGGCGTCGGGTTTTCTCGAGTTTTGGGAAGGGAAACGACACTGGACCGATGGGGCAAGGTGAGCATGAGATAGAGGACACCGGGACGGCGATTTGAGAAGTGAAAACTCATCGTTTTGTGGAGAAACGGCCGAGTTATTGATATTTGAGTGCATTTCGTTTCTACTCAATTAATCCAATTCCAGTGGGTTAAAGGATGAATGGTCATGGGAAATGGGTTCTCCTCGTCAATATCTTTCAAACGGTCCCGGCCTTGCTCAATTTGGTGGAGGAAATGAGAAGTTATGAGTGATTAAAGAGGAGACATTCATGGATAGCTTGAAACTGTACGCTCTGGAATTTCAATGGACAGAGGAGGAAGATGAACAGAAAATGCCACGTGTCACTTTCTCATTGGTTGGAAGAAATGGAGGGACAAAAGCGCGAGGAATAAAATAGCAAAAATGATCTAAAAAACTTGGAAAAATTCCTAAAAATACTAGAGATTATTTGGAACCTAATTCAATGGATTTTGAGATTTTTAGAGCATTTTGGAATTTGGGTGAAATTTCGAATAAGGACCGGAATTGAAATTTTGACTTTGCGGACGGTGAAGGATTGAAATCCAATTTCGGAAGGATATGGATGCCAGGTTAATTAGAACACCGAGGAAAAACCAAAATTTGAAATTAATTAAATTAAATTAGTTTTAGACAAAAGGCCGAAATTGGGGATGTTACACCAATCATGCAATCTAACGCAAGTCAATGTAAGGTTCTTGAAGCGCTCTCCTGTTGTTAAAGGCTCTCTTAACTTGTATGCCCACATCAACGTGGCAATCGGATAGTGCAGGGCCTCCATGATCTACTTCGATTTGCCCTTATCTTGCCTTCTACTATAGAGAGTCTTCACGGAAGATGAATGTGCACAAACTCACGTATCGGCCTAGATGTACGGGACACGGTAGCTGATTTGGTGGCCTCATGAGGTGCAACAGGCGACTCCAGTAGTGCAGGTGACTATGAGAGTGCAAGTATTAATTCTGATGCTGGAGGATATATATCGCTGCTACGCCACTGGATATATGTGCCAATGAAATCTCCCAATGTCACAATCTCTTCGTTTGAAGGTATCTATAGCATGAGAACATTAAAAATATCATGGACACCGTCCATTGATTTTCATAAAACCCGATACTACGAAGATACGTGTAGCAACGCCTCTTGACCGGACCGGATGATATTACGACTGATGGATGAGCTTCCACGGCCACACATTAGCCGGGACAACGAGAGCTTGTGAAACTGGGAATCGCAGGTTGGTTAAACGGTGTTGTTAGTCAAGGCTTGATAGATACAATATGTCTTGATCACGATGTAAACGCGCAGCAAGAGACATGGGGGAGAACCATCGTCTTGAAGCATGCACTCGAATGCACTGATCACGACCAGGGATACCAAATTTTCGATGAAATTTCGGATTTCGAACCATCACAAAATCCAAACTACTGCCAGATAAAAATTTGAAAAAAATTGAAATTACTACAACAACCTCATTTTTGGTGAAATTTCATATTTTTGGCTAGTTTTCAAACTTTTAGAGCCGGATTTGATCGGATTTAGTCCAATAACCCTGAAAAAATCATCTTCCATAAAAATTTGTTGAAAAACCGAATTTTTAAGATATTTTAAAATTTAGGTAGAAATACTGTCAGATTTTTATAAAATTATAGATGCTTGATAATGATCTAAAAAATTTATGACACAATCAATAGAAGCGTATGATCATACAAAATTTTTTTCAAAATAATTGAACTTAATTTGTTATCTTTAAAAATTAAAAATAGAATGAACATAATTGGGACAGTAACCTAGTTAGATTTTTTTAAACTTTCTCGAGTGTGATCATGATCTAAAATTTTTATTAGAAATTAATAATTTCATCAGTACCATTCTACAAAATTTTAAAAAAATTTAACTTTTTTTGTTTGATCAATCAAATCTATGTAAGCACTGAACTTCATTTGTTATATTATATGTCTATGTAAGCACGGCTTGGAGTGGTGGTGGCTTGCAAGGTATTGCAATGCAAGGTCTTGAGGAGGGCAGGAGGCTAATGACACAAATTTTCGTATGCGTATATGGCTTAGCTTTAGGTATTAGTAGGGGGAGTGTATATGTCAGTGATCTTAATCTTGGCTACAAGATCTTAAGAGCATGATACAAAAAGGAAATTACAACCATGTTGCCTATGACAATACATAAAATTTTCTTCCATACATTAATACATATGAAGCGTGTATAACATAAGTCCTACAAGCATATATATAACATATATCCTGGTTTGGTCATCTTCAAGGGCTCCATTCAATACCTTTTTTTCGAAATCTGCGATATAAAAATTGAGAAATTCAGCAAAAATCAGAAACTTTTTCCACAAGCCAAATAGAGCCTTCTTTTACCTGAAAAGTGTCTTTCTTTCCCTCTATTGAGTGCAATTCTTCTTCCATGAACAGTGTCCAAAGTCATTTCAATGTTTATATCCTAGAGCACATAAAAAATGAGTAAATAGAATTATTCAAACTACTACATTTCCTCAGTAGCCATAGAAACCTGAATTCAATTGAATAAGACTCCACCATCGCGTCGTCGAGATTTCGAAGTTTCAAAGTTTTCTCATCAAAACAATAAATATTTATTTCCTATTAATTCCACATAAATGTACATTTCTTACATCACATTTCCATTACTTCATATAAATGGCGACATGTTGCCATTACTCCTAGCTTATTATTTTCTTTCACAATTTGGCCTTCGTTGTGATCATCACGATAATAGGTAACTTCTTGAGTGGTTTCTTCCTCGAGCCTGATGCCGTTGTCTACGAAAGGAGGCAACTCATCAAACTGGTTGTACTCTTCCTCATCCACGACATTCTCAACTCCGACGATCCTTCTTTTTCGTTGCAGAACTACATGGCGCTTCTTATCTATCGGGTCGATTATGTAGAATACTTGTGCTACTTAATTCGCAAGTACAAATGGTTCGTCTCTGTATCCAACATGTTTAATGTCCACAGTAGTAAAGCCGTACTTGTCCATCTTGACACCCTTCGGGAATTGTATCCAATGACATCGAAACACCGGGATCTTGAAATGCAGTAGTCCAGCTCCCAAATCTCCTCTATGAACCCGTAGTAGTTGCTCTTCGTACTGCCTGTATTGTCGTAGGCATCTATACGAATACCACTGTTTTGGTAAGTGCTCTTGCTATCTTGAGCTCTCGTGTAAAATGTATATCCGTTGATGTCATATCCTTGCCATGTCGTGATTGTACCTGAAGGCCCTTTTGCCAACTACCTCAATGTAACACTCGTTTCTTCACCAAACATGTGCTCCCTGAACCAATGACTGAACAAACGATTGTGCTCTTTTGTTATCCAAAGTTCTGACTGTCCTCGATTTTCTCTCCTTAGCTTACCCTTGTGTATGTCCATATACGGGTACACATCAACTAATCAAGGTAATATCGTGAAATGGGCTTGTTCGAACAAAATATTATCGTAAGAATTTGTAGATTTCTTTCCTATTACACCTTTCCCACCTAGCCTACCCTCATGGCGAGATACAGGCACTCCTACCGGTTCGACCTTCTCCATGTAATCGACACATAACTCAATAACCTCCTCGCTTGCATAACCTTCTACAATGGAGCCTTCCTACGAGATCGACACGTACATATTTCTTCGTAACACCCATATACCTTTCAAATGGGTACATCCGATGCGTGAATACGGGTCAAGAAATATTTATCTCATTGACAAGGTGAACAATGAGATGAACCATGATATCAAAAAATGATGGGGGAAAATACAACTCTAGCCGCACAGTCCAGTAACATCCCCTGCTGCCTTTTGTGAAAAATTTAATTTAAATTGTTTAATTTAAAGATTTGGAGTTTATTTGGTTTGAATATCTATTCTGGCATCCTTTCCGTCCAAATTCGGAATTTATTCCAAATTCATCTGTAAATTCTAAATCCGCTTCAAATCAAATTTAAATTTAAATTCAAATTTTGAATCAAATTCAAATCCGCCATTGCATTCATTCAATCCGAAATTTTATTCTGAATCCATTCCTAATTTTTAGCTATTTTTCTTTTGGGCTGAAATCTATTTGCTAGACTCAAAAACCAAATAGCCACTTTTTCTCTCTCCTCTCTTTCTTCCTCCATGCGCTCGAACTGGCTCTAAGGTCTCTCATGGTTGCCTCTTTCCTTCCATCTTTCAAAACCCACTCAAGCCAAATTAATCTACCAATCAAAGGGAAAACTGAAGCATTGGAATGGCAAGGGTCAGGAGAATCAAATCCCACAGGAAGTTTGCCTTTTCCTCTCCCGAAACAGCCACAATCATCATCAATCCGCTAATCCTTGCACCTTCCATATCTCGCCGCTTTTTTGTCTCCTCGCTGCTTGAGCACTCCATTTGTTCGTCTCGACATCCCCGACGCAGTGCTTCCTTTCCTTCTCGATTAATCGACGTTTTGACCTCCAATTTTGAGTAAGATCATCCGCCGACGTCTGCCGCCAACGCCGCGAACCATCTTTCAATCCGTGAGCTAAATCATGCACCAACTGTGTCATTCCATGTCTTTTAGTCTCAGAGATCAAAAGCCCTCAACAAGATTTCATTTCCGCTGCAGTTCCGGTCTTTAATTTGAAGATTGTTCGTCGCCGCCTGCTCGCTCATCGCCAATTTCTTGCGAATCAGTAACTCCCAATTCAATTCCTCGTATTCTTATACTCACTTTATCATGCTCTATCAATTGCACTCTCTCGATTTTGCAAAATTTCATGAATCAAGTTTTTCCCCAAATCTTGCTCATCCTATTCCCTGTGCAAACCCATTGATGCCGCCATGAGCTTGTGCCGCCACTAGGGTCCTCCCCGTCCACTCCAGCAGTGTGCATCCCTTTGGCCGCCCCACCGCACTCCTCCACGCCGGCCGCCGCTGTCGCTGCTCCTCACAGATGTCCGCCTGCAGCATGGCGGCGCCGTGGTCCCATCGCTCCGGTTGTTCTCGCTGTCACGAGCCCACCATTAGTTTCCGGACTCCGCCGCCTCATGCGCCCGACGATCGCCTCCGCTTTCCTTCGCGGCTACGCCACCAGCCTCCGCCGCAAGATCTTGCGAGCCTCTGTGCGCGCCCAGAAGAAGTCAAGCCGCCCTTGCCGCTGCGGCGCCACCACCTCCCCATCGCGTCGCCTTTCCGTTTTTCTGTACGCCGTCGCCCGTCTTGTCTCCAATCGCCGGCGTCATGAGAGGATGAAGCTTTTCGTTCTTCAATGGTAGAGGCTGGAGGTTGAAGAAGCTTGGTCTGGAGGATGACAAAGGGACCCCACACGTCATTGAAGCAATGGAAATCAGAAATTCCAGCTAAAAAGAAGATTCCCGGAATATTCCCTCGTTTTTCAATTTTCCAATCCGAGCAACTTCAAACATTTTTATCTTTGTGATCCGAACTCCGAATTAAGTGATTCAAATTGCTAAATTCGTCTAAAATCATCCTCTATCTGCCAGTATTTTTATTATAATTTTTATATTTTATTTATTTTCTTTTATTTTATTTGTTGTCTCGTTTTGCGCGTAGCCGAAGAGTTTGCCGGAACCGCCGACGTCGTTGCTGAGCATCAAGACTTCGATACCCTCACTGCTGCTGAAGGCAAGTCTCCTTGATGCACATTGATCCCATGGTTTGCAAATGTTTTACAAGAGTTTTACAACATGCATTGCTATTTATATAAAGATGATGTTAAATATAGGTTGGTAGTTAATCCGAATTGATAATACCACCTTGATGTTGAAATCCATGTTCATTTGTAACCCTAAATTGCTGTGATATATCATGATCATATTAGGTTGTGATATATTTTGTTTAGTGCGTTAGATGAGCTTAGTTGCGGAATTGATTAAAATACCTATGGATGGGTTGCTTTGTAAATGTTGTTGAAATGTGTTTTGTTGAAACTGTAGCAAAGAGATTGCTGCTGAGATTGCAAAATAAAAATAAAATGAAAATGGTTTAGATTGGGGCGGAATGGTTTGTCGGGCGGGTGCAGACAGAGCACTGGTCTTGGCTTGTGGGAGCCGCCCTAGTCAAAATTAAGGACCGACTCTTATGATTGTCCATTCTTAGCACAACAGTACAACCACATGTTAAATGGGCTCTGACCTAGCTGAATAATTTGTAGAAACCTAATTTAGACTCACCAGATGGTGGAATGTGGGTGCCAGAGAGAGGCAAGTCGTATTTCCCACACGGCGCAAGAGGGGGCTTCTATATCAAGATAGAACCCTAATAGCGTGAAACCTCACGGTGAGTCGGGTTAGGCGATACATTGTAAAGGCCTTGTCATGATATCTCGCCGCACACCTAAGGAAGTGTGTTAATAGCTTGGCATCAAGAGAATATCATGTCTTGTGGGTAAAGTGTACAAACTCGCAGAGTAAATAAACTATTCGAATAGCCGTGCCTTACGGTCAAGGGCGGCAAAGAATGCTTTGCATATTGGTAGTCTTTGGTTTTGTTTTCAAAAATGAACTTTGGGATTCGGAGTGGTTAGAATTCTCGGATGTTTTATTGGCGATTGAGCCAATCTGTAGATGGAACTGCTTTTGATCATGACAGATAGAGTCATGAGTTGGTTTACCTTAATCTTTTAAATGTATGATAGAGCCTTTATACTAGTGATGGTGGTTAGAACCTTCACTAGAATATTAAATAATTCAATTGTTAAAATAAATGTTAAAATGTGCATTGTGAAAATTATTATTATGTATGGTTTGATAAAACTTGGCTTTATGCAAACGAACCCTATATGCTTCCTTTGTTCAAGCCATGCATTTAGTTACTTGCATTAAGTTTCGAGACTTGCAGTATGTTGCATACTCACCCTCGCGTTTCATTGTGGGGCTGCTTATTCCATAAAGCGATGATGGGAGAAGCGGCTGCCCAAGAGCTCATGAACCGCTCGACATCTGTGGAGAGGACTATGATGAGGATGAGGACTCGATCTTCTAGGAGCGCATCTCACTCGTTTGCATATGGTGTTTTATGGGTTTTATCATTTTGTTATTTGTTTCACGATGTGAACTCAGGTCATGTGACCAGGTGATGTAATAAATAGCCATGTGGCTGGTGTTTTACATTTATGTTATTACTTCGTTATGTTCTGGTTATGATTATCACTGCTTCACTGTGTGTACTAGCAACTGATCTGGGACTAGTACAGAAATACACAGGAGGTTCCGGATGGTAAATCTGGGGTCTCACAGAGTCTTTACCACATCAGCCTGAAGTTCATAAAGTCCAACGGGATTGATGACCTTCTGTGAAATCGCGTTGAAGAAGGAACACAACCTCATGATTGCCTCTCGGACCTTGTCAGGCAAAATACCTCTAATTGCAATAAGGAGCATTTGTGTCATCATCACATGACAATTATGAGACTTCATGCCAATTAACTTCAAATCTTTCGTCGATACCAGTTTCTTGATGTTTGCGGAGTAACCGGACAGAACTTTCACACCAAGCAAGCACTTGCAGAGTTCTGTTTTCTCTTTCTTGTTCAAAGTATAGCAAGCTGGGGGAAGGTAAAGCCGGCCTTTCCCAGTGTCTTGAGGATGTAGCTCGGCTCCGATTTTCATGTCTTCTAGATCCCTTCGTGCCTTCAGTCCATCATTTGTTTTGCTAGGAATATTCAGTAAAAGACCAAGCACGCTGTCACATACATTCTTCTCTACATGCATGACGTCGATGCAGTGTCGAACTTCCAAGTCCTTCCAGTAGGGCAAGTCCCAGAAGATGGATCTCTTCTTCCACATGGTCTTCTCAGTATGGGACCACGATGTATTACCAGTACTCCCCTTTCCAAGAACAACATTAAGATCTATAACCATATCATACACCTCTTCCCCATGAAGACGCCTTGGAGTTAAACTGTCCTCCTTTGTCACGTCGAATTGTTTCTTCATATTGCGGTACGAATAATTCCTGCGAACGAACCTCCGGTGACGCATGCACACTGTTTTCCTCCAGTTGTTGAGCCACACACTAGCGGTTTCATCTATGCACTGGGGGGCGTGCTTTGGCTCCTTTTATAGTACGTCCGGACAGGTTACCAAGCACAGGAAAATCATTGATGGTGCAGAACAACAATACGCGTAGAGTGAAGAACTCTCGTTTGTACTCGTCTCATATCTGTACACCTTCGTTCCACAAGTATCACAAGATCTTCTACCAATGGTTGTAGGTATACATCAATATCGTTGCCAGGTTGTCTCGGCCCTTGGATAAGCAGCGACATCATAATGTACTTTCGCTTCATACACAACCAGGGTGGAAGGTTGTATATACACGAGTCACGGGCCAAGTGCCATGAATGCCGCTCATGTTACCGAAAGGATTCATTCCATCCGTACTCAAGCCAAACCTTACATTCCTCGCCATTTCCAAGTTCTCCTCAAGAGTCTATCAATGGTTCTCCATCGCGTAATCACCGTGTCTCGCTTTTCCATCCTCTTACGGTCTTCCGAAAGTGCCATCACATCAATTTGGCGTGCTTTTTGTTTCCAAATAAACACTTCAAACGAGGTATTACTGGCAAATACCACACCACTTTAGCGGGAGCTCCTTTCTTCATCTCGATAATTTCGCTGTCATCGCCCTTACGCTTGTATCGCGATGCTTTGCACACCGGACATACATGAATGTCTGCATAGTCTTTTGCGATAGAGTATATAGTCGTTTGGATAAGCATGTATTCTTTCTACTTTCAATTCCAAGGGACATATATACAACCTTCTTAACTAGATACGTGGTTTTAGGCAACACGTTTCCCTCAGGCAGTATGTCCACTAAGAGATGTAACAACGCCGTGAAACTCTTGTCGGACCAACCATTGGTCTGCCTTCAATTTCAGCAATGAGAGCACCGTGTGCAACTTTGTGTATTCCTCCTAACAACCGGGAACAAAGGTTTCTCCGAATCCTCCATCAAACCCTTGAATTGATTAAACTCTCTCGACTAGTGTAGTTCTCTTCATCGCAACATTTGAGCAGATTATTATCGCCATAGACGACCAATCTATCCTCATCGGATCCATAATCGATGTCACCGCCATATTGCGGCTCATTATCGCCGACGTTATCACGTTGAAGTATGATCTCCTCTTCACCGTGCCTTGTCCAACTTGTATAGCCAGGTACAAAACCCCTCCGGATCAAGTGCAAATGGATATGGTTTTTGTTCGAAAATATCTTCTCAGTCTTGCAATCAATGCATGGACAGTGTATGTACTCCGTCTTCTTTTACAAGCTGTTCTCCTCGGCGGCCCTTAGAAAAACAGATACACCGTCGATATATTCTTAGCTGCAACGGTTCGCATCGTACATCCATCTCCGGTCCATCTACAGTTCATTAATTTAAGCAATTATTAATATCCAAAAATCTTAAGTAAATAAATTGTTATTCTAATATTCAACAATATCCACTAACGGGACAACATTAATGCTAAGTAAATGTTGCAAACTTAATTAATTAATTTTAATATATACTCATACGTAACCAAAAATTATATATATCCTCCGGAAGATCAACATAATAAATTCCTCATCTCAAAATTTTACTACCATATTAACTAAAATTTATTTATCATTCACATCCAACAATCTTAATTACATAAATTGGGTTTATATGCTTCATAAAAATTCACTAACAATACCCACTAATGGAGCAAGATGTATATGCACGCGCTAATGAAAAAATTAATGGCATCTAAGAAAAAAAATAAAAAATATTAACTACGTAATTTTTATACATACTCGTACCTAGCCAAACTTAAATATATCCTCCGGAAGAGCAACATAATAAATTCCTCATCTCAAAATGCAAGGCAACTTCATGATCACCCATCTATCATATTAACTATATATAATTTATTTTTCATTAATATCCAATAATCGTAATTACATAAATTTGATATATGCTTGACAAAAAATTCATCATCTAAATAAGGTAGACAACTTAATCTAATACAACAAGGTAATAAATTCATCATCAACGAATTGCTAGGTAAATAAAAAACAAACTAAATGTAGACCTTGCATCTAAACCTTAATTAAGCTAGGAATAAACCTTTAATTGCAATTTTATAGTACAAATGAAGAGAGGAGACATATTTTACACACCTTGGAATAATTCTAGGAAGTAGAAGCACAAGATCTTGGGCAAACAAAATCTGAAATCAAAAAGCTACCTTTTTCTTCTCTGGAAGGAAGATGACCAGCGACAGGCAACAACAGGTATTTATAGGAAACATTTTTTGTGGCGGTTTTAAATTAAAACCGCCACAGATAATTATATTAGTGGCGGTTCTAAAAACAAACCACCACAGATAATTTATTATCTATGCCGGTTCCAGCTAAAAACCGCCACAAATAGACCAACTTTATCAGTGGTGGTTTCAAAAACAAACCGCCAAAGATAAATGAGTTATCTGTGGCGGTTTTTGGATGGAACCGCCACAAATAGTCGCAGCGTTATTAGTGGCGGTTTCAAATTAAAACCGCCACAGTTAATGTATTATCTGTGGCGGTTTTTGAATGAAACCGCCATAAATGGCTCTCCCACCAATTTTCATATAGACCCGCCACTGATACATGTATTTGTGACGGTTCCAAAAAAACCGCCACAAATAGGCGTCACCTATGTGCTGTTTTGTAGTAGTGACAGCCTCTCTGTCACAATTCTAAACTGCGACATATCTTTGTCGCATTTCTAATTTGCGGCAGAGACGTGTCGCACTTTGGAAGTGCGACAGGTGACAATTTCTGTTATTTTTTTTTGACATATTATTTTTGTAATTTTTTTTAAAATATATTATTTTAAAAAAATTCATATCGTCATCATCCACTTAAGGATTAGCATGGTCCCTTGGCGAGGCCACCACTATGTTGATATTTGAAGCATCATCCACTTATGGATTAGCGTGGAGGATTCGTCAAAGAACCACCGTAGTTTCCACTGTCTATATATAAAAGCTTCTTTCAGTGGCGCCCAGAACCAAAGTTGTTTGAGTGCCGATAGTGCCCAGAACTCCTGATAAAGCAGCAAGACAGTCATCAGTACGTACGTGTGTGGATCAACAGCTAGCCTTCTTTAGACATATATATCCTGCGTACATAGTTACTCCCAAATACATTACAACGATGATGAGCCTCGTTGATACGGTCCGCACTCTGCTCGCACTGTTGTTGGTACTGGCTGCAACGGTGCGAGCGTCCGGCGTCCAGAGAAGCCGAGCAACGCCGAATGGGACCCTTCCCTCTGCTGCCACGCTCGCCGGATGTCCAAACAGCTGCGGCAACCTCAGTTTCGAGTACCCCTTCGGCATCGGGTCCGGCTGCTTCCGGCAGCCAGACTTCGAGCTCATCTGCGACGACAACTACAAGACGAAGCCTGCCAGACTCTTCTTGCAAGACAACACCACAGAGGTCATCGAAGATATCCAAGCTACAGATGATGATGTATATGTAGCTTTTTCGAATGTCATCTTCTTGAAATCTGGTGTTGATGTGTACAACATGTCCTGGAAATCTCCTGGGAGATCCTTCGCTCTAGATTTTGCCAGTTGGAACATCACTGGTTGTGACTTCGATATTTACATGCTCGATCATGACAAGAATACGAACATGAGCCTCTGCACAGTTACCTGTCCTAACAAAGAAATCACTGACACGCTGGCTAGGCAGAATTGCAACAATACCGGGTGTTGTGTCATTTTGCTGGGAGATCTTGATCACTTCCAGCTCCTGTTCGTCCGCCACGGGAAGCTGGAAACGCTCCCCCCTAATCGAAGCTTCCTGTGGGATAGAATCAATATAACTTCTGATTGGTCTGTTCTCAACTGGATGATCGTCGATGCACCGACATGCTCTGCCACGGAGCATAATGGAACGAACTATGCCTGTGTCAGCAAGCATAGTATCTGCTCTGATAGGAATAATTATGGTTACTCGTGTGGATGCGATGCTGGTTATGATGGCAATCCCTACATGCTTGATGGCTGCTCGCGAGACAAAGGTAATTTAACCTTCCTCAACAACTTTTCCGACTTTTCTTTAAGTAAACACATTTGCACGGACCACAAAACATACATTAAAATGAAATCATATCATATATAATGTGGACCCTGCTACGGGTGCACAAGACACAAGTTTCATTTCAACATTTCCTTTTTATGTGGGTCCCGAAGCTATCGGACTCAATGCTCCATCGGAATTGTTATCCTAATAAACCATGAAATGGTCTTATAACTGCATGTTTATCAACCTCCAATTGAAAAGAAAACAACTGTGAACACAAAACTTGGCAATTATGACATTTAACTTGGAAGTTCTAACTTTGAACTTTTCTTTTTTTACTTGTCTTTTGAGCATCAATATTGTCTCCAAAAATATGCCTATTTAACTATTACTTTTTCAAAATTATTAAAAATATAATGATTAAGTACTTTTCATGATGAATCAACTAGCAAAATTTTCATATGGAAAATATGATTACGTATCTATATTTTGTCAACGTTTTAGAAGTAAAAAAACAATGAGGAGAACAAGGAAAAGATAAAGAGTTTTTCAAAAACAGAAACTGCCCACATTATATTATTTTGTGCGCGTCTACAATTTTACTGGCCTCATATAAAATACACAATGTGGAAAAGAATTAATTACCTATTTTTTAAAACAATTAATTACCTATCTTTCTGTTCAATTAACTTTGAAACTCTTCACATAATGGTAAATGATATTTTCCGTGGAAACAGGGTACAATCCAGTTCAAGAGAAGACGAACTGCACTCGATGGTGCGGGAACATCAACGTTCCATTTCCGTTTGGCTTGGAAGAAGGTTGTTTTGCAAGGGAAGAATTTCAGCTCAACTGTACAAATGCAACATCATCAACCCTGAAATTCGATGATGAACAACAAATAATTTATATAAACATTAGCGGGGGCCATGTGGACATCAAATACACCCCATATTATGATGACGACCAACAATTCGGGATCCATATATCGGAAGAAATTAGACTCTACATTGACTCTATGCAGTCGGTCTCTTTGGAATGGGTTGTTGCCAATCTAACCTGCCAGGAGGCACAACAGAATCGCTCTGGGTATGCATGTGTAAGCACAAATAGCACGTGCTTGGGTGTCAACTCTACAAGTGGCTATGCTGGCTACCGTTGTAGATGCATGGATGGTTTTGATGGAAATCCATATGTTCTACATGGTTGTCAAGGTATGTACAGTGTTGCGCATGCACTCTCTCTGTTTGTAAGCACGAGAGTAATAGAAAAAAATAAACAAATTAAATAGTCAAAAAATAATAGTAGTTGAAGTCTTGACCATTCTTGTTTGCATTCTTGTGCAGAATTAGAGAACTTTTTTCTTTATCCCCAAAGCAAGCGAGATGTTTGTAACCACACTGGCATTCATTAACTCGTAGATGTACGTATCAGTAACTTGAACGCCTAGTCATCCTGAGAACCCCATATGGCCATATGTGCATACTTAACCATGACAACATTTTGGTTGTAATCCAAATTATACACATGTGCAAGCATATATCTAGCTACTACATTATCCTTCATGGTAGCTCTAAAACTGTCAATATGCACATACTGTTTGCAGATATTGATGAGTGCCAGATACCAGGCATTTGTAAAGGCATTTGCCATAACAGTATAGGAAGCCACTATTGCACAGAGTGCCCCGGAAAAACAGAGTATGACGTTACAACTATGAAGTGCACATCAACAAAAAAGCAAAATCTTTTACTAGGTGAGTTCTACGGTACAATTCCATAATGAGTTTGATGTACAAATAACACATGGCTTTTTTTAGAGGAAGATGCCACACGGCTAACGAGCATAATCGTTGCAGGTATTGCCATTGGGCTTAGTGTTGGCTTGTTCATTCTACTTCTCATCTTGAGTACAATATTTCTTCTGCGTAGATGGAAAAGAGACATCCAAAAGCAACAGCGAAGAAAGTATTTCCGAAAGAACCAAGGCCTTCTCCTAGAACAGCTCATATCATCGAATGAAAATGCGAATGACAAGACCAAGATTTTCTCCATGACAGAGCTAGAAAAGGCAACAAATAACTTTGACCCTACACGCATACTTGGTCGTGGAGGGCATGGAATGGTGTACAAAGGCATCTTATCTGACCAACATGTAGTGGCCATAAAAAAGTCTAAAGTCATTGAGCAAGGTGAGATCAGTCAGTTCATCAATGAGGTCGCTATCCTCTCACAAATAAACCACCGAAATATCGTAAAGCTCTTCGGATGTTGCCTTGAGACTGAGGTCCCACTACTAGTATATGACTTTATCCCTAATGGTTCATTATTTGAAATTCTTAGGGGTGATCAAAGTAGCAGCTTTTCTTTGTCCTGGGATGATTGCTTGAGAATAGCTGCAGAAGCCGCCGGAGCACTTTATTACCTCCACTCAGCAGCTTCGGTATCAATCTTTCACCGTGATGTGAAGTCCACTAATATATTATTGGATGGGAATTATAGAGCGAAAGTATCAGATTTTGGTGCTTCAAGGTTGGTTCCTATTGATCAAACCCATGTTGTTACAAATGTACAAGGCACATTTGGATACCTAGATCCAGAGTACTATCACACTGGCAAGTTAAATGAGAAAAGTGATGTTTATAGTTTTGGTGTAGTACTTGTGGAATTGCTCCTTAGAAAGGAGCCGGTTTTTACAAGTGAGTCAGGTCTAAAGAAAAACTTATCCAACTACTTCCTTTGGGAGATGAAGGTGAAACCGCTAGCAGAATTAGTTGCGGCTCAGGTTCTTGAGGAAGCGACAGAGGAAGAGATTATTGATGTTGCTGGTCTTGCAGAGGCTTGCTTGAAGCTTCAAGGAGAAGAGAGACCTACTATGAAACAAGTGGAGATGACGTTGCAGTCGGTGCGATCAAAAAGGTTGAAATCACATGAAGTTGCTCCAAGAAATGAAGACATGCAACCTTTGCTAACTGGGCAAAGCCAAGCCACCCGTCAGTCAATGACTGTTGGAATTAATATGGTAGACAGCGCTAATGTAGCTTCTCAAAGATACCAAAACTGCTACAGCTTAGAGCAAGAGTTTATGTCATCAGCGACTCTACCACGCTAGGTTGTCAGATTTCCAGTATTATGTTCGATTGTCCTATCTTTTTCTCTTCTTATTCCATGCAAGTCATCTTCCATGAAGACTATTGTATACTCTGTAGTGCACTTATTTCAATAACAGGTGTTTTCAATCTTCTTTACATATTAATAAAACCTGAATGCACTATCAATCTGTCATGCCGTCATGCTATTTTATTTTTTAACACACGATTGGGTAGGATGGTTTCTATTTGTCCAGGAGCAGGAGAAGCAGAAAATACCAGTCTACTATGCTGTGCTGTCACCGACGAAGGAGGCCAGCGTGTGGCCAGGGGCAGGGTCGATGTGGGCAGTACGCCTTTTTTCTTCCTCTTGCTTGGATCACGTGTGGAGATGGTACAGATGTGTTCCATGACATTTTGGGCTGGCAATGGATGACTTGGGGCGTGATATAAGGATTGCCTAGGCGTCCTCCCCTTGGATGGAAATATACAGCAACATGTTGGCCTTTGATTCCTTCCAAAACTCATCTCAATCCAATCCCAACGTTGTTGGGGCCTTGGGGGTTTCCATCCTTCAAAATAACTTCCTTAAGTGCCATGAAATCTCCTAAAACAACCTAGGATCAAGTAGGCTTTGAAACGGATAAATTCGAGCTCCTCCCATTGCATCTCGAGTGGAATTAAGGGTAGGGTACGGTTGTGGCCGACCGTACCACCCGGTTGTACCACTTTGATTGCTCAGACAGTCCATCTTCCGGAGGCAATATCTTCGTTGTACAAAGTTTGATTTTGGTGATCCAATAATCAAAATTAAATAGCAGTCGACGAGAAATACAACTTTCTATTCCCTCCATTCATTTTTATAAAGCTTATTTTTTAAATTAGCTTGTTCACAAATATAAGACTTGCATGTAGATTTAATGAAGCTTTTCCTTCTATATCCCTATTTATTCTCTCTCAACCAAATGCATTTAAGTGATGTTTGGATCCATTAGAACTAACAGTTAGCTACTAAAATTAGCTGAAATGGATCCAAACAGCCCAGCTAATAGTTAGCTAACAACCCGGCTAATAGTTATCTCATTAGCCGATTCTCCCCTGCTAATTTCAGTTAATGGATGGTCAAAAGACCAATTTGCCCTTGGCACCTCCACCGCAATACAGTAGGCAAAAAAAAGATGCAAACAGCTAATTAATGCAAGGGTACAATGGACATTTGCACCCACAACCAAATTTTCAACCACCTATTAGCTAGTAGATCCAAACAACCCCCCGCTCATAGTTAGCTAGCTATTAGCCATTAACCAGCTAACTATTAGAGTCAATGGATCCAAACAGGCCCTTATTTATTACCACACATACAAAGTATATCTTTCATTTTTCAAGACAATTAAGTGGGGGTATCTAAGTCATTTTCTCTCGTACCTTCCTCAATTTCAACGCAACCTTAATTCTTATATAAAGTCAAAATACGCCTTATAAAAATGAAGGGAAGGAGTAGTTACGGATTTTTTTATTTGAGTCTATATATTTAGATGCCCAAAACTACGTCCAGAGGTACGGATAGCAATTTCAGCACCTAATATTTCTCCGGTTTCACCCTTTCAACATTCTTTGTCCTTGAGCGTCCAAAACTCCTCTAATCTGCATGGAAACAGATATAAACTGATAGCACATGATTTTATAATGAATTATGTAATATTACGTGTTTTATGCAAAACCGACATATAAAAGCATATGCTAGAGAGCATAAAAATGCATTTTACATTGGAATCAACCTAACAAACATCATCTATTGCTGCGCTGGTGTCGTGCCCCGAATTCACGGATTCGGACACTCTGTGTATTTCGTACTAGTCCAGGATCACGCTAGTACACACAAGATAAACAGGTTGAACTACCACAATCATACACAGCGGAAATAATAATAAGTACTTCAAACATGAGTATAACGAGTTACACGGCCTTATAGCCACCTTACAATAAGTCGCCGCGCAGGGCGATTAATAATGAAGCAACACGAGTTTATCAGCGGAAGCAAAAGTAAAGCGATGAACCAATCATAACCACAGGCTACTGAGTGCGGCTCAACCCCTTAGTCTTCTTGGCCTTCAACGAACTCCTCCTCCCAAGCTGGCACAGCTTCTTCTTCTGAGGTTTTTGTCGATGCAAGGGTGAGTATACAACATACTCAACAAGTCATGCGCAATGCAAGTCTATTACTATATGCATGGCTTATTCCGAAGGAAAGGCTTAATTGGTTATTTTGCATAAAGCAGCATTTCTTTTAACAGGTAATCCTATTAGATTAAAAGCAGTAAAATCAATATTATTAATAATTAATTTCTCAATTCTTTTTCCCAAAGGTTTTGGCACACAGCCCTAAGTTGATTCTTTTGGCACACAGCCACCCATTCCACATCTTTTATTTTTAAAATCTAACCCTTGACTGTAATCACCGAGCAATGTCCAGTGCCGCGGACACGGCTATTCTAATAGATTCACACACACACTCTGCAGAGGCTGTACACTTTACCCACAGGATACAGTCGCTCACCACACAGGCGATTGATTGCAACAAAGTCTTTCAGAGACTAACATTTAACCGTTGAACCTCTCCGACACTTCCCTCACTCAGAGCCGAAGTTTAGACAGAGCAAGTACCGTTGAATGGGTACCAAGCCGTAGCACAGGTACGCTTCCCCTACAGTTGCACTGGTGTGCACTGTCACCCCGAGGTTTCAAAGGAAAGAGGTCAGAAACCTACTTAACTAGGTCCGTCCCATTCTGGACAAGTGGTTGTACACGGAACTCAGTTCAAAGGCTCGCAAGGTTAAGTCCTTAATTGTCCCGGGCAAGACATCCATTTATTTTTCCCGGCACATGGCCTTCACAATCTTTTGCACAACCCATTGCCACACAGGCCCACCTGGCACGAAGCCTTCTTGCCACTTGCCCCGGTCCAAATCATTTCCCACCCCACTTTGTATTTAAGCAACACATGCCATTTTCCACATTATTTCATGAATAGCACCACACAGGTTACTATCCCAAATCCATCTTCATGACATAATCGCACTTTTTAAAAATGCGTTCCATAATTGTTTAGTCAGTATTCATTTGCTATTTGAAATTCATTCATCGCGTACAAGCAGGCTAAGCAGCTAATCACGGTCTAGCCTCCCGTGTTGGCATCATATTAGCATCCAGCATATTAACGTCTTAGGTTAACAAGGATTTTAGGGCACACATTGAGTATTAACAAGGTGGCATAACAAGATAGGTATTTTAGCTACCATTCCCACACAAGCAACATCATTTTTACTTAACATAGCATGCAATAATTGAATCAAAATATATTTGGAAATCTAGACACGAAATGATCAAAGCATGACTTGCCTTCGAAAAGAAGTAGGTTCTGGTCGAAGCTCTGCGGCGGGTCTTCAAATCCTCCCTCGGCGAAATCCGGCGACTCGGAGTCTACGCGCACACAAGCAAGCATACAATAGCACTCAATACAGACAGCAAGACCATCACCAAAAATAAAATAAAAATCACCATTAAATAGCTTACATTTTTACAAATTTTTTAGCACTAGAATCACCCAAATCTGAGTTAAAATGCAAAAGTTATAGCATTTTCAATTTTGCTAAAATTCAAAAATGAATAATCGAGTTATTCTATTTATTTTTCTATTGAAAATCCGGATTAATTCTCCTCGGCGACACGCGTCGCCACCAGGGACGTCCACGTCGGTCTGGGTCACTGACAAGTGGGCCCGGATGACGTCACGCTGACGCCAGCACCCACGGCGGTCCTCCCACTAACAAGTGGGCCCGGTGAACAATGCTCGGCCCCACACGTCAGCGACTGACACGCGTCGAGGAAGCATCAAGCCACGTCTATGCGATTTTCCGGACCGTTGGATTTGAATCCGACGGCGGAAAGACTACCCGAGCAGTTCACTGTTAACACGCCTACGTGGCCTCACCTTGAGCGTTGGATGAAGATCAGACGGCTGTGGTTGCACGCGAAGAGTCGAAGGAGAAGCGGCGGCGCTGGTCACCGGACTTGGGGAAGACGACACGGGCGACGGCGTTTCTGAGCTTCTCCGGTCGGAAGAGGTGGACCAACGGATGCGGCGTGATGCGAGGAACTCGGAGATGGCCTTGGTTGCGACGGGGAACGGTGGTGGAAGGTGAAGAAAACCGAGGCGGAGGTGAGTGTGAACTATGGCGAGCTATGCGGGAAGCTAGAGTGCACGAGAGCTAACGACCGAAGGGAACAAATGAGCGGGGTGAAGAGACCATTTTAATGAGCCAGCGCACGGTCGTCGAGATGCCTCAGAAGCGCAAGAAATCCCCGTAAATCGCGGCGCGCCAACAGAGATTTGGCGGTGCAGCGATCAAGCCAGATCCCGAGATTTGCGATTAACGCCAAATGTCCGATCAAGATCGGATCAGGCGGAGCGAGCGCGATTAGGGTTTTTTCATGATGAGCACAGTGTTGGGCCGCCCAACACTGTAGCTAAGGAATTTTCGGTTTTCCAATAAAAATAAATGCCAAATTCAAAGTAAATATTTAGGGCACTAAAATACCGAAAAATTCTAGAAAAATTCCAGAAAATATTTCAAGGTAATTAGAGCTTAAATAAAATATTTTCATTTATTTTTGATAAATACTTTTTCTGATATTAATAAATCAAGAGAAGAATATTTTAAATAAATGTTAAGTAAATCCAATAAATCCCAGAAAAATTAGATAAATTCAATTAAATGCAATTAAATGCAAATAAAGGTTGGTTAATTCATTAAAATTTAAATAACTCCAAAATTTAAAATTTGGCCAAATTTTGGGACGTTACAGCTGGCAACCAATGGCGACCGACAGATGAACAGCGGCCTCAGAAGCAATGCTGTTAGCCAATGCAGGAGGCTGCATCGTTGGCATTGACAGACAACTGGCGTCTGGAGCTTTGCTTGATGATGTACTAGATGTGTATATGCGGCGACACGCCGCGCCGCACAATCCTGATGCTGCGGGACAGGAGGATCTAGAGGTTAGAGATGTAGTAACGATATCAATTGCTGAATCCCTTTGAAGGGACCTAGAAGAAAAAATTGGACATGGAACTGAAGCGAGGCTGAGTATGACGCGCTGATAGGACTTGAAATAGAATAATTATTGTCTTGAGATAAAGTTAGGCAAATTTGGTTGCTGACAAAGAAGGATCGCAATTTGTCAATTTGTCAATTTGGTTGCTGACATTTGCCAGGCGAACCATTTCTGCAAGAGCATGGTCCCAATTGACTTGGTTTCTGAGGCTCCCTTGGAGCTTGAAGAGCCTGAACAGAAAGGACAAAAGTTTCAGACATTCAGTGAATGTAATAAAAACTAAAATGCAGAAGTGATAATGAATTTTATATGTCCCTTACATATTAGTAGTAATAGAAATCCTATGAAAAAAACCAGCATATTTATTGTTCTTGCCTGCTCTCCCAACTATGAGGCATGAAACAAACGAAATTGACGTTATGTAAGTATGAAATGTCAACCTGTCAAGTAAACAAATGAGGAGGATGAAGAGAAATGGTATAACAGTGAACTATAGCCGGAAAATGAAACGTCAATGCTGCAAGGTAACTTTTAGACGTCTAGACCTTGTCTTATGATCTAGTTTTGACCGGGGGACCTATTGTTGCCATCTTTCCGATCCCTTGCAGAGGGCTATCTCATGTCTTAGGGCATATGCAGCAAAATAGAATTAGTACATGAAATAAAAGGTCTGCCAATTTTCAAAAAAGCATACAAGGAAAAGACACAAGAAATGGTGAAAGCAGGTCTCCAAGACTTCCCAGCGTATAATAAGATATGTTTTAAACTATCTATGGATCTTATTCTTAAAAAATGTCTGAATTCTGATTTCTAGTGGGAAGGGCGATGAATCAGAGCCAAATCAGAGCACACTATCCCCGGTCTTCAATAAATAAAAGTGAAAGGAAGGAAGGAAAAATTTTCATCATCGTGCACCAATGTCACAGCAGCACGTTGACAGAGCAAACTGTAATTGAAAAGCTAGTCGTACTTTAACTAGCAACTGCTTGGTTGTATACAAGCTTGTAATGACTAATTTTGGCAGGATAATACTGCAACAATGGAATCAGAGAATAGGCATCCCGAAATCACATGTCACAACTATTCAATCAAGTTGTAATATCATATTGGGCATTTGTTCCACAACTATTCAATCAAGTTGTAATATCACATTGTTCATTCAGTAAGCATTTAAGTGAATGGATCCGAAGAGGTGCTGCGGTGGATGCAATCTCAGGTGGGGGTCTAACAGCAAGGGCGTGTTATTACGAAGATAGGAAATTCATGAGCGAATTGGTGTAGACACAAAAAATGGGAAGCACCGACAAAGAAAACCAGTTAAATTAGCTTGTAAGCATCAGGATGCAAAATGGTAGCAGCAGGACCCTTCTGCATTTTAGACAGGATTAAGATATGTATGGTTCCATAGTAACAATTAAGAAAAAATTCCCTCAAACCTTTAATGTTGTCTGTTGAGAGAATAATACATGAAGTAAGCTTTTACTTGTATCAGAGAAAAGAAGGCCTTGGAAAGCAATTGCTTCCT
The DNA here is from genome assembly GCA_036346375.1 of Guadua angustifolia. NCBI lineage: Eukaryota > Viridiplantae > Streptophyta > Magnoliopsida > Poales > Poaceae > Guadua > Guadua angustifolia. Next base: position 23,399 of record JAYEVE010000933.1, on the reverse strand, counting down.
GCATTTGCATTAAGGAAGTGAATTCAAAATTCTGTAAAATCTTTATGTCAGGGAAATAATATAAGCAGGAAGAACATAAGTAGCATGAAGTACCTTCCAGAGCCCAGCTTGAGGTCCTGAAGATATCAATACAAACAAGTGGGTGGTGAAGATTGGCAGCCTGCTTTTGGGTTTGAGCCTCATCAAGGGGTTCTAGTTTGTCTGCCTTGTAAAAGATTTTGACCCACGGACCCAAAGCACAATGGTGAGCGGCATTCACCAAATCATTAGGAGAAACTCCTTAACCAACAAGACCCATTTGGTGTGCCTCTTCACCACTAACTGGCTTGGATAGCTGACACAAACGGGGTATTTAGCTAATTAAAGTAGGTGGATGAAATAAGACAGATTATAGGGAAAAAAAACCATAGCCTCAAGCAGACACAACATACCGCAGTACTTGCCAATATCATTTAAACTAATTTTGTTAGTCCAACAAGATGTGGGAGTCGCAGTGTCCTTATGAATTATGAATTAGGTGGTCAATTGCATGAAAAATATGAATGCAGGATAGCTTAGTACACATCAATTAGAAGCAAAAACAAGATCAGAAACTAATAGAAGTACAACAATCCGAGGGGAGAAATTCGGATAGGAATTTGAACCAATCTTGGGGAAAAGGGAAAATAAACAAAGAAAACCTTAAAGTGGTCGTGGGCAGGATCAGGATGTAGTAATTGTTGGGCTGTGATCCGAATTTATCTGTTTGGGCTTTAGGGACGTCTTTAGCCTTGTTCAGCCTGACCCGTTTAGACTCAAGTCACTCCACGTGTCTATAAATACCCCCTGTATGCAGCGTTTAGAGTGTGCCGTCATTTGCAACCCTAGCCACCTTTGTAATCACCTTCTGATATAGTGATTGTTGCCATCTGGTGCCCGTGGTTTTTTTCTTGCAAGGGTTTTCCATGTAAAATTCTGTATCTCGTGTGTTTGTGTTTTTTGTGATTGATTTGTAACAAGTGGTATCAGAGCAACAATCAATCACGACCGAAAAAAAAATCATCAGATCGGATCGGGCTTCTGTTCATCTTCATCACCGCCACTGTGCATCTTCATCTTCCGATCGGATCGGATCGGATCCGGCTAGCCTCCTCGATCGTCACCGACGCGCCGCCTCCCGTCGCGCCGCCGGCCGACCGATCATCGTCGTCCGGTTGGCCTGCTCCTCGGTGTTCTTCGTCGTTGCCGCACTGCCCGATCTTCTTCACCTTTGCGCCGCGGTCTGCCTCGTTCGTGGTTGCCGTCCTCGGCGCACCTCTGACGGCTGTCTGCCACCGGCGCCCCTTGGCTCCACCGCGCCGTTCTTCAGCCGGCGCATTCCTTGCCGCGCGGCGGCCGCCTCCGCTCCGCCGACCATCAGCCATCCCAGCGCCTGCAGTCCCGCCTCCGGCCAGTTCTTCGGGATCTTCGTCCGGCCGCGCGACCTTCGGCTCCAGTTGTCGAATCTGCGCCAGCCGATCCCGCAGCCGTCGTCGTCTTCTCCAACGAGGGCTGCTTCCGCGCTGGCCGCCACCCCAGTTGTTCGCTGTTTTCACCGCGCCGGGCTCGTGCTTTAGTCGCTGGTACTTGTGGATTTTCAGAAGGGCGACTAGAAGTGCTTGCTCGTGAACTCCAAAGCCCAAGCCACGTGATCAAGCACCAGGAGGAAGTTCTTTGATCGGCATTTTTTATTGCTCGTGAAGGCCTAGCCGAGTGGACTCCCATTGTCCCATGAAGTTTTTCTGGAACCTGAGCTCAGATCAAATTGGCACCCAGCTCGCATAGAGTTTTGCAGGAAGCTCGGTTTTTCGGCTAATCTTTTTCCTGTTTGTGCACTTAAAAATATTTCTTTGCATTATGGCCTCATTGAAATATGATATTCCACTGCTAGACCGTGATACTAGGTTTTCTCTATGGCAAGTCAAAATGAGAGCTATTCTTGCGTATACTGACCTGGATGATGCGCTTGATAAATTCGGGAACAAAGACCAAAAGTTATGGACTAATGAAGAGAAGAGGAAAGATCGTAAGGCTCTGTCACAAATTCATCTTTATTTATCAAATAATATTTTGCAAGAGGTTTTGCAGGAGAAATCTGCAGTTGCTTTATGGTTAAAGTTAAAATCAATTTGCATGTCAAAGGATCTTACTAGCAAAATGCATGTGAAGATGAAATTATTTTCGCACAAATTGCAAGAGGGTGGTTCCATGTTGAATCACCTATCGGCCTTCAAAGAAATTGTGTCAGACCTTGAGTCCATGGAGGTAAAATTTGATGATGAGGATTTAGGCCTCATTCTTTTGTGTTCTTTGCCTCCATCATATTCAAATTTCAGAGACACTATTTTATATAGCCGTGATACACTAACTGTTACTGAAGTTTATGAGGCCTTACATGCAAAAGAAAAGATGAAACTAATGGTATCTTCTGAAAGTCCTAGCTCTCATGGTGAAGCTTTGTCTATTTGTGGATGAACAAAAGAAAAGAAAGCGAACAATGGCTATAAAGGCAGAAGCTCAAGCAACTTCAGAGGCCGCTCAAAGTCAAGAGGTAAAGAAAAATTTTGTAGGTACTGCAAGAAAAATAATTATGACATATCTGAATGCTACAAGTTAAAGAATAAAGAGAAAAGGCAAGGTACCTACAAACAGAAAGGTAAAACTGATGAGGAAGGTAAAGCTTTTGTTGCTTCTGGTGATAGCAGTTCTGATGGTGAGACTCTTGTTGCTTTTGTTGGATGGCTAGTAGTGGTGATGAATGGATAATTGATTCTGCTGCTTCTTTTCATATATGCATTAATAAAGATTGGTTCATCACTTATGAGTCTGTTAAAGATGCTAGTTCTGTTAGGATGGGTGATGATTCGTCACGTCCTATTGTTGGCATTGGATCAGTGCAAATAAAGATGCATGATGGCATTATCAGAACCTTGAAAGATGTGAGGCACGTTCCAGGTATGACAAGAAATCTCATTTCTTTGAGCACTCTTGACTCTAAAGGATATAAATATTCTGGAGGAAATGGAATACTGAAAGTATCAAAAGGTTCTCTCATTGTTATGAAAGGAGATTTGAAATCTGCCAATTTATATCGTCTCTAAGGCACTACAATTACAGGTGATTCTTTTGTTTCCTCACATTCATCACCTAAAATGACTAATCTGTGGCACAAGCGTCTTGGACATATCAGTGAGCAGGGTTTGGCAGTTTTGAGCAAGAGGGGACTTCTTGATGGATACAATGGAGGCAAACTGGAATTCTGTGAGCATTGCATATTTGGTAAGCATAAGAGGATAAAATTCAACACTTCTATTCATACTACAGAAGGTATTCTTGATTATGTGCATTCTGATTTATGGGGGCCATCTCGTAAGACTTCTTTTGGAGGTTCTCGTTACATGTGGACTATTATTGATGATTATTCTAGAAAAGTTTGGCCTTATTTCTTGAAGTGTAAATCAGAAGCATTTTCAGCATTTAAAGAGTGGAAGGTCATGATTGAAAGACAAACTGAAAAGAAGGTAAAGATACTTCGCACTGATAATGGGATGGAATTCTGTTCTGATATATTTAATTCATATTGCAAGTCTGAAGGTATTGTGCGTCACTACACTGTTCCTCATACTCCACAACAAAACGGTGTAGCTGAGCGTATGAATAGAACCATTATCTCAAAGGCCCGTTGTATGTTGTCTAATGCTGGTTTGCATAGGCGTTTTTGGGCTAAAGCTGCTTCCACTGCTTGTTATATTATTAATCGTTCACCCTCTATTGCTATTGACAGGAAAACTCCAATTGAGGTATGGTCTGGTACTCCAACTGATTATTCACAATTGAGAGTTTTTGGTTGCACTGCTTATGCTCATGTTGATAATGGAAAATTGAAGCCTAGAGCTATTAAATGCATCTTTCTTGGTTACAAATCTGGTGTTAAAGGATATAAATTATGGAATCCTCAAACTCAAAAGGTTGTTATCAGTAGGAATGTTATTTTTAATGAATCTGTTATGCTGAATGATAAGTTGGATACAACTGTTCCTATTGTTCCTATTGAGAAATAACAGAAAACTAGTGTGCAGGTGGAACACATTATTGATTCTGATAATACACCAGATGATACTGATACTGCTGTTCAGGATGCATCTATTACTGATGATTCAAATATTGTTGAGCATTCTTCTCCAGTTATGCAGCCTCCTCAACATACACATTCTATTGCTGTTGATAGACCCAGGAGGTCCATCCATCCACCTAAAAGGTTTATTGAAGAATGTGATATTGCTTCTTATGCTTTAAATGTTGCAGAAGAAATTGAGAATAATGCAGAACCATCAAATTATGTTGAGGCTATCACTTCTGCTGATTGCAAAAATTGGATGACCGCTATGCAAGATGAGATGGAGTCTCTTGAAAAGAATTGTACTTGGGATTTAGTGAAATTGCCTAAAGACAAGAAGACTGTTCGCTGCAAATGGATCTTCAAAAGAAAAGAAGGCATTTCTTCTATTGATCCAACAAGGTATAAAGCAAGGTTGGTTGCTAAAGGCTACAGCCAAATTCCAGGTATTGATTTCAATGATGTCTTCTCTCCTGCTGTGAAACACAGTTCAATTCGCACTCTTCTAAGTATTGTTGCTATGCATGATTATGAACTTGAGCAACTAGATGTTAAAACTGCATTCTTGCATGGAGAGTTAGAGGAAGACATTTATATGGACAAACCTGAAGGTTTTGTTATTCCTGGAAAAGAAAACCTTGTTTGCAGATTAAAGAAATCTCTTTATGGCTTGAAACAATCCCCTAGACAATGGTATAAGAAATTTGACTCATTTATGCTCTCTCATGGTTTCAAGCGGTCTAATTATGATAGTTGTGTTTATTTGAAGACTGTAAAAGGTTTTGCTATATACTTGCTTCTTTATGTTGATGATATGCTAATTGCTGCAAAAGACAAATCAGAAATAGCCAAACTAAAGGCACAATTGAGTAAAGAATTTGAGATGAAGGATTTAGGTGCAACAAAGAAAATCCTTGGCATGGAGATCATTAGATCAAGGAAATCTGGTAAATTATATCTCAGCCAACAGGGTTATATTGAGAAGATCATTCGTCGCTTCAATATGCATAATGCAAAACCAGTGAGCACTCCTTTAGCTGCACATTTTAGATTATCTTCAGCTTTATGTCCAGAATCAGATGATGATATTGAATACATGTCTAGAGTCCCATATTCCAGTGCAGTTGGTTCTCTTATGTATGCCATGGTTTGTTCACGTCCTGATTTATCTTATGCACTAAGTGTTGTGAGCAGATATATGGCTAATCCTGGCAAAGAGCATTGGAAAGCTGTTCAGTGGATTTTCATATATTTGCGCGGTACTTCTAATGCTTGTTTGCAGTTTGGTAAATCTGGAGATGGGCTTGTTGGTTATATTGATTCTGACTATGCTGGTGATTTAGACAAGAGGAGGTCTATCACAGGTTATGCTTTCACCATTAGTGGTTGTGCTGTCAGTTAGAAGGCATGTTTGCAATCCACAGTTGCTCTTTCAACTATTGAAGCTGAATATATGGCTATTTCTGAAGCATGTAAAGAAGCTACTTGGTTGAGAGGTTTGTACTCTGAGCTTAGTGGGATTACTTCTTGTGTTACCTTGTTCTGTGACAGCCAAAGTGCTATTTGCCTCACAAAGGATTAGATGTATCATGAGAAGACAAAGCACATTGATGTGAGGTATCATTATATTCGAGATATTATTGCTCAAGGTGACATCAAAATATCCAAGATAAGTACTCATGACAATCCCGCTGATATGATGACAAAGTCTATTCCTACTACTAAGTTTGAGCTATGCTCAAGCTTAGTTGGAGTTACAGTTTGAGTCCTAGAGACTCTTGGCACCGGTAATATTTATTATTGAAAGGAGTTCAGTGATATTTCTTTTGCTACAAGAGGGAATTCGTCTCAAGGTGGAGTTTGTTGGGCTATGATCCGAATTCATCTGTTTGGGCTTTAGGGACGCCTTTAGCCTTGTTCGGCCTGGCCTGTTTAGACTCGAGTCGCTCTACGTGTCTATAAATACCCCCTGTATGCAGCGTTTAGAGTGTGCCATCATTTGCAACCCTAGCCACCTTTGTAATCACCTCCTGATATAGTGATTGTTGCCATCTGGCGCCCGTGGTTTTTTTCTCGCAAGGGTTTTCCATGTAAAATTCTGCGTCTCGTGTGTTTGTGTTTTTTGTGATTGATTTGTAACAAAAATTAGCAAAAGGAAAAATGGATTCTTGTGAATGAAAAATCAAATTGCTCCAATGAAACCACTGGGTTGGATAAGGTGGCGCTTGTCAATTTGAAATCGTCCAAGCAGGCGATGAAGGAGAGGGAGAGTTTGGGAAGATGGAGAGGAAGGGATTTTTTTAAAATAATATATTTCATAAAAGGAATTGCGACATTAATACACGTAACAGAAAAATTACAAAAATAATACTTTGTCACCGAATGGTGTGCCGAAATAGGTGTAGTCGCCATACAGATAAACGAATACCCTATTTTCGCCATATCGTATGGCGATAAATGCTTAATCTGGCTATTACTATTGCCCGTTAGAGGAAATTGTGCCATGTGGCTATTGTTGTTGTACTGTGTGGCGACAATAGGTCATCGCTGAACGGTGCGATAACACGTGCCTGTTTTCACTGAGTGGTACAATGACAATAGATTTTTCGCCAAACGGTGTCGTGAAAACCTATTGTCGTCACACCACTCAGCGAAAACAGGTAGTAAAACGATTGACCTCACTCCACCCAGCGAATCAGACCGATGTCAGTGCCGTCAAAAACCTAGAACTCGCACGCGCACTAGCCGGGAGAGGGAGAGGAAGAGAGGGAGAGAGAGAGGAGGGAGATAGGAGGAAAAGAGGGAGGGCTCGGAAGAGGGAGAGGAAGAGAGGGAGGGCTCGGGAGAGGGAGAGGAGGGAGAGAGGAAGAGGGAAGGAGGAAGAAAGAAGAAGCAAGAAGGTAAAATCTCAATCTTGTAATTTTATTTGTTAATTTTTTAGAAAAAACATGGTAGGATACTCAGATATTAAATATTAGATGTGATATTAGTGATTAGATGTGTACTATAATTAGTGATATTAGATGTGTACTGTAATTAGTGATATAATTAGTTTATGTTAGAGTTGGCGATATTAGATATTCTTGTTAATTAGTGCTTCTCTTCTAGGTTAGCGATATTAGATGCGTACTGTAATATTGTAGTATTGGTAGCGGGATAGTTAATTAGCGTTGTTTAATTTATGTTAGCGATATTACATGTTAGTGGTGATCTGAAAATTTATTTTGTCTATGTTGTCGTAGTAATATCGGATCCAGTGAAATTTAGGGTATATTATGGCAATGGTGAAATAAAAACAGGGTAGAATAGTGTTGATTTAAGCAGCTTTCCGGTCACCATGGTTGAACACTCATTCCTCGATAGTGTTAGCATTCATGATAAAGCTTTGGTTGACCCAATATTTTTCTCTGAATCTAAGTGTTTATTCTGTTACCATCCAAATCTTATTCACGCGTGTTGATGATCAAGATCGCCGGACCGCAATTGAGTAACAGGGGTTAGTGTGAATGAGGGACCCAAAAACGAGCTTCGCTCACCGAGGAGATAGGTTCATCGTTTCGTTGGTCGAGGGAAAGAGAAAAACGAGCCAGACACAGAGGATTATACTAGTTCGAGCCCCTGTGAAAGTAAAAGCTCTACTCCAGTCTTGCCCTGAGGCAAGGATTTTCACTATGCTTGAGTACAAGTGTTTGCTCTACAACTCAGGCTCTAGTGGATTCTACGCTTGTTGTGTCTACTGTCTTGCTACTTCCATCGCCCCCAGCGTATTCGCCTCAAGGGGTTTTATACTTCTCCCGGCCGTTACCAGAAATGGCAGGGAGAGATTCCCGGAGTAGTGGCTTGATGCGAACTGAAGGTGGGTTGTAACCGTCCCGGATCTACGCCCACGTCTAACTTAACTCCAGCATTCAAGGTCTTGGTAACTATCGAGTAGGCGCACGTCCTGGGGTAAACTCCCCCGAGCGGGAGTTAAATCCTTGCCCCCCAAGCTCGAGGTTGTGCGGGGAGCCGCGCAGCCTAGGTTGTGGTCGGAGACTTTTGCGGCTCAACCCCGAGCTGGGGGCCCCGTTGACCATGCATTGACTTGTAAGAGATTTCTCAGTCCCCGACAGCTAGCCCTCGAGGCTCAAGGTCATGTCAGGCGCTTAGGACGACCTCAAGCCTCACGATATAGACAGAGGGGACGGTCTTCTGGTCACCCCGAGCTCAAGGTCGAGATCAGGCGGAGACCAACGAAAGGGCCCCAGCATCGCTACACCTGGCACCCCTTGGACTTCAAAATCTTGGTACGGACATGATCGAGCAGCGGAACCGCCTGTAACACTTCGATCCCGCCGCTCAATCCTTAATTACGCCTGTCAAATCGCCACTGGCACACCTTTTGAGATGCCTTAACCTCCAGCCGGCAACAAACAGGGCTTATAAAACCCGAGCCAACAGCGACCCAAAAAACTCCCGGCCTCCCTCAACTTTTGTCTTCCATCCTTCTGCTCGAGCTTCCCTCCTTCTTTCGTCCAGACATCAAACGACTGTCATGGCCAAGCTCGGAAAGAGTTCTCTATCGATGACAAGGATGAAGGAGCTTGAAGGCCTCGGGTTGCTGGACCCGGTGACATGGCGGCTGCCGAGCGGAGAGACCGAGCCACAACCATGAGATGACGAGCTCGTCAGCACCGAGCACTACATGCTCTTCGGCCTACGGACGCCGGAGAGTGACTTCGTGGCGGCAGTTCTCGCCCAATGTGAGATAGAACTCATCAATCTGGTGCCAAATTCTATCCTCCTCCTCTCCATCTTCTCCCATTTGTGCGAGGGGTTCCTTGGGATCCTTCCCACCTCCTCTCTTTTCTTCCGCTTCTTTTCCTTGTTCCGACCGGAAGGACCCCGTGGTCGGATGCTTTACTTCCTTGCAGGCGGCTTCCTTGGTCCTTCCCCAACCGCTCTCGAATCCTCGCCCGTGGACCGAGCGGTGGTTCTACTTGAAGAGGGGCGAAGACGGCGCGCTGGCGTATGATGGAACCCCCATCACCGGCAAGAGGCAGACCCCAGAGGTGGACGACCTGGAGGTCAATCAAGAGGCCATCGCCGCCATCCATTTCTGTGCTACGCGAGGCCTCACCGGGCAAGCCATCGCCAACGATTTCTTGCGGGGCGGGTGTTCCCTCTGCGAAAGAGGGTGCACCTGTTCTTCGAGATCAAAGGCCGTGACGACCTCACTCGGGAGGGTACATCTAGTAATTCTTCCTGTTCCGAAGCTTGCTCGAGTTCGATCTTTGGACTTCTCTTACGACTTTGCCTTTCCAGCAGCGCCGAAGGAATACTGGATCGTAGCCAGGATGACCGAGATGTTCGGGAAGGCAGGCATGACTACACCATAGATGACCCCATCCCGAAAAACGTGCTGTGCCGGAGAGCCGAGGTAGGTCAATTCGGGTCAAGTCTTAGCTTGTGTACGCTCAGGGCTTTCCCTGACCTTTAGATGTGCCCTCAGGACAACCAAGAGTTGTTTCAGACGGTGAAGAGGATGCTACCGCTGCCCAGGGCGAACAAGGGCAAGAAGGCGGGCAAGAGGCCACTCCCAAACGGAGCAGGCGGTAGGGATTCGAAGAAACAACACATCGAATGGGGCGACCGCACAATGGTAAGTGTCGGCGTATTTTGCTTGGCAAGATCTCATCGATGAACAGAGGTGGCTACACCCTAGACAGAAGATTTGGTTCGGTAGAGGGCATCTTCATGGTTGGAAACCCTAATGTCTTTCGACGATGGATTCAGAAATTAGCAACCCGGTGGACACAACGATTTACCTAGGTTCAGGCCCCCAGTATGGGTAACAGCCCTACGTCCTGCTTGATCTTTGTTGAAAATGGGTGGAGATGTTTACAATGGCTATCTGCTCCATGCTCTCCTTCTTTCTCTATGCGGTTTGTTTGCCAGCCAGCCTTCGGCCACCCCTGCCACCATGCGCTAAGGCGTCCTTATATAGACAGGCCAGCCTAGGCAGGAGAGAGGGTGGCATCATACTTATCTACAATACATTAATTACACTCATTATTCCAGCTTCCAAGTCGACTGTAACATCCCAAAATTTGGGTTTCCAAAAATTTATATTTAAATTAGCTTTCCAAAAATTTAAAAACAATCTTATTTGATTAAAGAAGCTTAATTTAGAAATTTCTAAATCCAAAACAATTTAATGTGCCTTTTGTGTGCATCAAGTAATTTAAAATTTAGTTTTACAGTGTTCTTTGTATCTCAGGGAATTTTTCAAATTTGATATTTGCTAAAAATTAATTAAAATTATTAAATTAAATATTTGGATGTTAATTGGATTTTTATTTGGATTTTTAATTTGAATTATTAATTGTTCGGACAATTCTATATCCAAATTCCATTTCAAAACATTTCCAAAAGTTTCATCAATTAAAAATATAATTCGGAGACAAAATAAAAGATTTGGTTTTGCTAAAACTATCCTATTTAATATAAATAAACTTAAGGGAATTCATACGAAATTTCCAACAATTTTCAAATTATATATTTTCTAAAGCATTTCCGAAAGCTTTAACAACATAAAAATATATGTTGATATAAAAGTAAAATATTTGGTGGTACCAAAATATTTTAGTTGATCTCAAAATATCCTAATTAAACTCTCTGAATTTTCTTAGAATTTTTGGGGTTGTTTTAGTATTTTCCAAATTAAAACGATATTAAAAACAGTATAAAAGTATTTACTGTATACGAATAAAATTATTATTTTATGTAATAATATTTTATTTGTGTTACTAAGGCTGTGGGTCACGTTCCAGATTTTTCCCGGATTTTTGAACCGTCGTTTGATATTTATTTTGATTTTATTGGTTAATTCGGATTAAATAAACAGTAACGCTACAGTAATTCCGGCCGTCTCCAGGAGCAGTTTTCAGTCATAACTCCGGCGAGCGTTTCCCGACGATCCGCTGGTCCGATCGCTCTATAAATTGAACCACAGATTCTTACGTGCATTATCTTTGCAATCCAATTGGAATTTGCCCCATCGGACTTCTGGATCTTCCTGCGTGAGCCATTCTTTTAAACTCTGGCGAAAACTTCGGCGAGCTCTCCTGGTCACTCCCGAATGTATTTTGATCTGAAATTTTTACCAGAGCTCCCTCTTGTTGTCCTCTACCTCCAGTAAAATCAGATTTTGCAAAAACCTACCGGAGCACCTTCGGCCACCGATTTCTTTCCCAACTCTGGTGAGCTTTTCCCGTTGATCTATTGCTCCTTTGTAGCTGAAAATTGAACCCTAGATGTTCCTCCACATTCCCCACATCATACTCAAAAATCAGCATCAGAATTGCTACGGATCTCCCTCGGCAAGCCTTCTTCCCCAACTCCGGTGAGAACTTCGACGAGCTCTACCGGACGCTCCCGAACTCCGTTCATTCTCAAATTTCTTGTGGAGCACCCCCATGATGGTTGCAACACCCCTGTAAAACAGTTTTGGAAGATTCCAATCGGAGCACCGCCGGCGCACCGAGCCGTCCGCGCCGCCCCCAACGTCGGCCTGTTTTGGCGTCGCGTTCCTGGTCGGCTCGTCATGACTTTTGGTGATCCGTCTATGTCACGTCGTGCCTCAAGGTACCCTCTGTCTTCCATCCAAATTTGGTGCAATTTCATTCACTGGATCAAAAGTTATGGCCGCCCAAAGATCAAATCTTGCCGGAGCCCGTTCTCCCTCGTTTTCCGAGTTTGGCCGTGAAATTTTTATGGTAGACTCCTCTTGATGTCCCCTAGATGGTGCTCACCCTAACTCACGGTTTTGACCTCGTGATTTTGCGCAGAAAATTCTTTTCTCCGATCGATCGCGTTGCATGAGAGAAAACTTCGTCGCGCGTTCCCGCTGATCCAGAAGGTAAAACTCAGATCCGTTCACGTCATATTGTGCCAAATATTCCCAGATAACTCTCTGTAAAATTTGGTTAGGTTTCGTGCAGTACTTTAATAGTTATGGTAGTTTGATCTATTAGCTCCGGGAGCCGTTCATCGGCAGTTTGTGATTAATCCGGTGCATCGCCGCCAAATCCGCCTATACTGTTGAGTTTGTATTGCCGCGTTCTACGCCATGCTCACCTTACCTTTACTATTCCACTGTCCGAAAATTTTAATATTCATTTCGCCGTCGGTTTAAATGCCGCCGCAGCATCGCTTTTGTCGCTAAACATCCTAGTTCACTTTGGCCGAGTCCTCCGTCCCAAAGGGTCGTTACCCTACTGTTTTGGCCATCCTTTGAGTTCATTTGGTCTCCATTTGCCGTCAAAGCCTTAATCTAAAACCTACCCGTCGCCGTTAACGTTAACGCCGCGTAACGCCCATCGCCCATTAACGCCCGCGTTCGTTAACGTTTAACGCCGCCGCTAACGCCCATCGCTAACGCCCGCCGCTAACGCTTTACGCCGTTAATGTTTTATCGCTAACGCTCGCCGCTGATGTCCCGCCGCTAACGATTTGCTCTCATTGTATCGCTGTCATCACATGGGTGCATACAAGTGCTCCTAATGTGATGTCTTTACCTTATCGCCTTATTGTGATCTAGCCCATCTCGTTGAGTTCAACCTCGTATTCCTGTCATCACCGCCTTGTCGTCGTCGAGTCCCGTCTCCGATGTAAGCCTAACCTCCGGATCGAACCATAGTGGATATCGATTCCATCCATCCTTGTCTTATCCCTGAAAATCTAATCTGCCATTAACCCAGAATTCATTCGTGGACTTGGTCGCTAGACCATTGGCCATATGTCATATCCTTGTACCCATATCAAATCTATCAGTCCATCTGTCCTTTGTTTGACTGTGTATCCACTTAGTCAACAAGAGTCAACCTCGAGCATTAGCTTAGTTTATCATGAACTAACATATTTTTATGGACCCGGTCTATGGATCGAGAGCCATATGTCATTGTCTATCTAATCAAGATAACAGCTTCAAAGGAAATATTCTTTGGAATATTATTCCTTCTTTCTCAGTTATTAATCTTTCTCTTCGGTGTATTTTCCGAAAGCCGTTCTCTTTTGTCTAATCATCGACCTAATCCATTCAAGTTCCTAATTTCATCTAAGCCGTTGTGCCCCATGCTATTCGTTCTTAATTTGGAGTTTACTTGATTTGCTTTTTGAGTTTTGTTGTATTTGTGTTTGTTTATCGTTAGACGCGTTGTCTGGAAGTCATTCAAAGAAGCTGAAGATCAAGGAAGTAAAGATTGAAGATCGAAGATCCAGATTCAAAGATAAAGAGTAAAGATCAATAAAGATAGCAAGGGCCAGGCAAGTCGTGCTTTGATCATATTGCTCCCAGTTTTACAAATTTACTTTGATTCAAATTATTGCATGCTAGTTCAAGATTAAAATGATTTAAATTAATTTGGGATTAGTTATTCAACCCAATTGCTAATATCACCTTGCCATGATTATTTGTATGCCATAATTCATTTGTCACCCTAAGATGGTTGATTATTAGTTGGTGGATATTACTTACCAACGTGGGTTGGTTAGACCGTGTATAATTGCTTAGCCATGCCACGCAACTCATGTCTTTTGAAAATAAAAGGTTAATACTGATTAATGGATTATGAAATGTGTTTGTGAAATGGTGTGACGTGTTGCCACACGATGATGTTGATATGTGGAACCAGTGTGGTTCTACATGGATGTTGAGTTGTTGTTGGCATTGTGTTGCACAATAATCAACTGGGATGGTAAAATATTTTAGACCAAGGCAAGTGGCAAGAGTGGCATTGGATATGTCACTCTGGTATTTGGCGGTGTTGTTGGTGAATTACGTGATGGTATTGTTGGTGAATTATGTGATGGTATTGTTGGTGAATTATTCGGGGTAGTCTTGCCTTGGTCACCCTAAGGACTTAACCTTGCAAGCCTTTGAACTGAGTCACTCGTACAACCACATGTCTGGTATGGGACAGATCTAGTTTAGTAGGATTCTGATATCTCATCTTTGATACCTCGGGGTGGCAGTCACACAGAGGGGTGACTGTATGGGGGAGCGTACCTGTGCTGCGGCTTGGTACCCTATCCAACGGTATTTGTCGGTCCTATACTTCGGCTCTGAGCGAGGGAAGTGATAGTGAAGGCAACTCGGAGAGGTTCCTAGGTTGAGATAGAAGTTTCTGAAAGGCTTTGTTATGATCGCTCATTCGCATACTCTTGTATGGCGATTCACGGCTGACGTGATGAGTTGATTGTATCTTGTGGGTAAAGTGTACAACCTCTGCAGAGTGTAAAAACTATTCGAATAGCCGAGTCCGCGGTATTGGACAATGCTCGGGGATTACAGTCAAGGGGTAGAGTTTTGAAAATAAAATGAGGTTGGGAATGTGGACAATGTGATTTGGAAATTGGTTAAGGATGAGAAATGTTTTACTTGAGAATGATTACGAAATTTATTATGGGTAATATTTGTTTTACTGCTTTTCTATCTATTATGATTATTTGTGAATGCTGCTTTATTGCAAAAGAACCATTCAGCCATTCCTTTGGAATAAGCCATGCATGTAGTAATAGAACTGCATTCTGTGCATGACTTGTTGAGTACGGTTGTGTACTCACCCTTGCTTTAACAAAACATCACCAGTTGAGGAGAAGTCTTTGTCTTCGAAGAAGGAGAAGTTCTGCAAGAAGGCGAATATCTAGGAGTTGAACCTTGTCAAATGCCTGTGGTATTTTGATGGGATTCACCGACGTTCTTCATTCCGCTGCTGTTCGTTTTACTCTGAGTTGAAGCCATCTAGGCTTCATAGTTGTAAGTTGACTTTAAAGTTGTTCAACATGTAATATTAAAAGATGAATACTTTATTTATTATTCCGTTGTGTATGATTGTGATATTCATCTTTGTTAACTGTGGGCACTAGCTACTGATCCTGGGACTAGTGCTGAAAACACAGAGGGTTTCCGGATTGCGAATTCGGGTCCCGACATCGACCCACGACTCATTTATTATGCACGCCTCCATGGCCTTGTCCTTTGAACCTCGTTTAATATCAGTGAGAGGCCTCGCCCGGTTCGCCCGGGACAGGACGCTCCTGCGACGGGTTGGTAAGAGGCGTCAGAGGGATGAACCGTCGTCGTGTCGAAAGTTGAGTCCTTTGCAATTAATAACCCTGACATGAGGTGCCAGGGGAGGGAAACTTCGAGGCGAAGCCTTCCCCTCATTCCTTTGGTTGCCCTCGTGGCCTGACAGGAAGGGCCCAGGCGCCCGCTCAGTCGCCAGGCCGCCCCATAGGCCGATGCCACGTGGGCCACTCGCCCGGCGAGCACGGCGTGATCGCCAGGTTGCTCACCAGGGGGCCACATGGGCTTCTCACCTGGCGGGCATGGCGTGGTCGCCCGGCCGCCCGCCAGGGTGCCACGTGAGCCGCGCACCATGAAAGGTGGTGACCGTCAGTTGCTTTCGCCAGGGCGCAGGGCTTCGCCTGCGGCGGCGTGGTCACTCGACGCCGCTATGGTGCCACATGGTCGCAAGACCAATGGAGCAGTGCGTGACCGCCAGTTGCTCGCCAGTAATGGGGCTTTTTCGCAAACCGGGCGAGCCACTCCTTGGGCCCATCACTTCTGCAGTAAAGAGGGTACCCCGGTGCAAAGTACACCGATAGTAGCCCCCGGGGCCGTCCTAGAGTGCACGTCAGATGCTTTTAAGACCTTATTTAATGCTAGTGCGCTCCTGGATGGGCCCACCACCTTTGCGCAAGCAACCGCTTTGGTTCTCTCCACTTCCGCCGATTTTTCTTGGGACCCGAAACGCTGTGCCTTTTGCCCGTTCATGAACCGTCTTCGTGGGGGGTCTATATATACATGCACACCCCCACTTAACAGTTCACACTTTCCAGTCTTCTTCACACTTTGCTCTTCACCCATTTCATCTTCTTTGTCTGAAAAACTTTCTCTGCCACAATGGTGCAGCCTCTTGTTCCTTCCAACGCTGGCCAGAACCGAGTGGGTTTCGTCACCGGGATGACACACGAGGGTTCCCTTCATCCTCGCCGGGGGACCGCCGTGCCAGGCTGCGAGCCAGGGGAGATTATTGTCTTCTCCTGGGGGCTTATGGCGGGCTTGGTGCCACCATTTTCTAAGTTCTTCCTCACCGTCCTCCACTTCTACAAGATCCACCATCTTCATCTCTCCCCCAACTCCATCGTCCTTCTCTCCACCTTCACTTACCTCTGCGAGATGTTCGTAGGGGTAATGCCCAATCTCCCCCTCTTTCGCTATTTCTTCACTTATCGCATCACCCCCGACAGCAGGGTTGCTGGAAGCTGCCACTTCCGCCTCCGTAATGGGTCGGCCCCCCGCTACATCCCCTTCCGGCCACGCTCCAACTGGAAGAACTGGAAGGGCGATTGGCTCTATGTCGGCGACGACAGCGGGGTCGACCTTCTTGGAGTTCCTTGCGGGCGGGCGGAGACCCGCGAGAGCTGGAGCTCGCCTGTCGAGGAGACGACGGAGCTCCTGGCGATGGCGGCCCGCATCAATCGGTTGCGAGGTGCCGGCCTGATTGGGGTGTTGGTAGTCCGAGACTTTGTGGCTCGGAGGATCAGCCCCCTACGTTGTCGCGCCCGCCCTGCATGGCAATACACAGGGGACGATGACATGACGCGCACGTACCCGGGCTGTAAGTCTTCTTATTCCTTCTTTTGAATGCATATTCTTCTTTGTGGTCACCATTAGTTAACATTTCTATTTTCTTCTGGTGCCAGGTGATGGCAACCTGGACGGTCCTACCCTCTCCAGGTGGCTGTCTGTCCTGATTCCGCATGTGCCGAGCGGCTTGGAATTTTTGGTCGATGCTCGGCCGCTCTGTGATTTGGAGTCCGCAAAACGCCTCTGGATCGTTCAGCTCTTTTCGGTGAATGACTCCATTGGTCCCGCCGTGGTGGCGGCCCACGGCCCCTTAACGATTAGGGACCAGCCCCGCCGCAGATCGAGCGCAGTAAGCGGCTGCCGCTCGATGCCTCGGCGCGACCAAGAGGGTCTACACCGAGCCCAACCGCCGCCGCCGCCTCGCGGACTCCGCTGAGCGCGTCTGAGGCAGCGACGTCTTCTTCCGGGGCTGCAACGCTTGCCGCCCCTCCTTCGGAGCTGGCTGCATTAACGCCGACTCCAACTCTCGCGGCGCCGTCTCCACCAGCACTGATTCCACCGGCGCCAGCTTCAATGGCGCCAAGTCCCACCACTGCTGGCGCCCACCCAAGCGGGCTTGCGGTGGCGACCACCTCCTTCAGCTTCAAGTCACCTCCGAGGGCGGATTGCCAAAGCGCCCCGCCGATGCAGACGTCCGCGGCGCCGACGGGCGCGGCGAGCCCTTCTGCCTAAGAGCGGCCTGGCGGCTCTGAGGCTGCTGGGCTCAATGTTGCTGGGACCAGCGCTCCCGCTCCTCCGCTGCACCTCTGTTCATCGACGGGATCTTGTCAGGCGAAATATGCCAACAGGAGCGCACCAGGTAGGGGCATCTTCATGGCTGGAAACCCTAATGTCTTTCGACGATGGATTCGGAAATTAGCAACCCAGTGGACACAGCGATTTACCCAGGTTCAGGCCCCTAGTATGGGTAACAGCCCTACGCCCTGCTTGATCTTTGTTGAAAATGGGTGGAGATGTTTACAATGGCTATCTGCTCCGTGCTATCCTTCTTTCCCTATGCGGTTTGTTTGCCAGCCAGCCTTCGCCCCCCTGCCACCATGCGCCAAGGCGTCCTTATATAGACAGGCCAGCCTGGGCAGGAGAGAGGGTGGTGTCATACTTATATACAACACATTAATTACACCCATTATTCCAGCTTCCAAGTCGACCCACGACTCATTTATTACGCACGCTTCCGTGGCCTTGTCCTTCGAACCTCATTTAATATCAGTGAGAAGCCTCGCCCGATCCGCCCGGGACAGGATGCTCCGGCGACGGGTTGGTAAGAGGCGTTAGAGGGATGAACCGTCATCGTGTCGAAAGCTGAATCCTTTGCAATTAATAACCTTGACACGAGGTGCTAGGAGAGGGAAACTTAGAGGCGAAGCCTTCTCCTCATTCCTTTGGTTGCCTTCGTGGCCTGACAGGAGGGTCCCAGGCGCCCGCTCACTCGCCAGGCTGCCTCATAGGCCGATGCCACGTGGGCCACTTGCCCGGCGAGCAGGGCGTGACCGCCAGGCTGCTCGCTAGGGGGGCGTGTGGGCTTCTCGCTCTCCGGCAGGCGTGGTCGCCTGTACGCCGCCAGGTGCCACGTGGGCCATGCGCCGGTGAGTGGCGTGATCGCTAAGCCCCTTTCGCCAGGTCGTTAGCTTCTTGCGGCGGGCGGCGTGGTCGCCGACGCCTAGGGTGCCACGTGGTCACGCTAGCATACAGCGGCGGCGTGACCGCCAGTCGCTCGCTAGGGGCGCAGGACTTCACACTCGGCGGGCAGGGTGTGGTCGCCCGGCCGCCTGCTAGGGTGCCACGTGGGCCGCACACCCGGCGAGCAGGGCGTGACCGCCAGGGGGCCGCGTGGGCTTTTCACCAAACTGGGCCAGGCCACTCCTTGGGCCCATCACTTCTGCGGTGGAGAGGGTACCCCGGTGCAAAGTACACTGACAGTAAGCTTTCCCATGGCCGAGCCCCCAAGTCCTTGTTTGTGCTTCTTCGTTCTTTGACATACCCTTCTTCTGTAGTAGCAAAGTGCTGCGGCCGCTGCCAGGACTTCAAGCCCTCAGGCGACCCAAGGGCCCCGACCACAGGGCCCTAGGTCTTCTGCGACGGGAGACCTGGAGCCACCAAGGGCTCCGAGGTCTCTAGCTCAAGGCACCTGAAGGAGGGATGCCTCTTCACCCCCTGGGCACCGAGGTCCTTGCCAGCCCCCTACGAAGCGGAGGCTACTAACTCAGGTATGCCATCATCCCTTCAATTGCACGGTCTCCCTTTGCCTTTAGCTTAGTAGTTTTTCCTTGTCGCAGACTTTGAGTGCTCGAGCTCAGCCCTTGCCCATCCTGACCATGTCTGTTGTCTAGGAAGAGTCCGAGTCTGAGGAGGAAGAAGAAGCCTCCTACGAGCTGGTCCCCCGCCGGCACGTGGGCCAGAGTCGTGCCTCCACGGGCCCACAAAGTTGGGTTGTGGCCGGCAAGTCCGAGCAAGAGCTTGACGACCCAATCGAGGACGAGGCTTCACCCACGGCTGACGAAGACGACACCGATGACACCGTGGCCACTGAAGCTGATGCCAGCCCGACCAAGGCTGCTGCGGAGGATGATGCACAGGATGCCTCAGCCACTGAGGCCGAGGCTACCCAAGCCGTAACTATCGTGGTCGTCCCGACCATCGCAGTCGAGGTGAACTCGGCCGTCGAGGTTGACCACGTTTTGGCTGGGGCCAGCGTGGAAGGTTGTGCTAAAGACCGGACCAAGACCTCTGCGGGAGAGGGAGCTGGAGATGCTCCGACCATGGAAGTCAAGGCCGATCTGGTTGTCTGAACCGAGCCCGAGGGCAAGTCGAGCCCTCCGGTGGACGAAGCCTGAGATGAGGTCGCCGCCGGCGGTGTGCCTGAAGATCTTCGCCTAGGCAACCTAGCAGCAGCGAAGGGCAGCACCGCACCCTAGACGTCAGGCAGTAGGCCCGTTGAACCTCACTGCATGTATTTCGAGGGCCGGATTACCCAGGTACGAAGCTTCTTCCTACTCTTGTTGAATCTCAGTTTGAGTATTTTTTGACAAAGACTATGTTTCTTCCGAATTCCACAGGCCGTCGAACTCGTCGCCCAAGGGCTACAAGGTCTTCAGATGCATTCCGATGCACTGAAGATCTTTCTCGACTTGGTGGAAGAGCGAGAGAAGCAGCGGTTCAGGCTCATAGAGACCTTGGCAATCGAGCAAGAGGAGGCTAGGCGCAAGGCAGCGGCCCACTCTGCTGAGCTTGTCGCCCTCCGCCAGACGATGAATATGCTCAAGGCCACCCACACATCCGAACTCGATCAGGCCGTCAACACCGAACGCGACTATGCACACAAGGCCGTGGAGGAGGAGCGCGCGCGGTCGGCCAAAGCGCTCGAAGCCGAATGAGCCAAGGCGGAGGAGATGATGAAGGCAGCTGCGGACCGAGCGGCCATCCCGACGAAGGCCTCCACTGAGCTCGAGGCTAAAGTCGCCGAGCTCGAGGAGAAGCTGGGATGAGAGACCAAGACGGTGAAGAGCGCCCTGGCCCAACTCCAGGACGAACGAAGCCATGCCACCGACGCCGCAGCCGAAGCTCTTCGTCTCCAAGGGGAGCTGTCGGCCTTAAGGGCTAAGGTTGCCGAACTCGAGCAAGAAAAACTTGCCCATGACATGACCGACCTGTAGTTAGGGTTAGACCTAACAACTTGTAAATAGAGGGTAGTAAGATAAAGATTAATGAAACAAAGTCATTTTGACGAAATGAGCTTGCGTCTCTGTTTGTTCCCTTTAATTTTTTTTGTCGTGTACTTAACCTTTTTCTGAGGTAGTGTACCCTCATACAGCCCCCGTTGGGACCAAGGTCGAGCGACGCCGGCCTTGGGTGCAAGTTTAGAAACCTGCAAAAGCCACGACCTGCAAGGTCAAGAAAAAATCCACAGGGGGAACTGCTAAGCACAACACAGACATATGAGAAGAGATTTAGCCTCGAAAGTGTTAAGGTTGTTTTTAGATTAGATTCTCGAATCACAACCTCGATTCATGCTTGCTCGACAGTTCCAAATGTGGAGTCAATTTGAACCCTGGCACAAGGGGAGCTGGGATGCGAAGAGATTCGGCTTACAGGTAGCTCGACCCCTGGGGTGAATTTTAAGCTCGCAACACTTGAGTCAAGACCTAATGCACTTATATGTAGGTCGGATTCAGAAAGAATCTCATATTCGAATTCAGTACAAAACATGGAAGAAAGAAAGAAAGAAAACAGAGACCAACATAGCAATGAACAATAAACTTTATTGAAGTTTGAGACAAAGGCGTTACACATAAAATTTACGAAGTTGATCAATGTTCCATGAGCTCGAGAGCTCTCTACCATCGGGCATCGCTAGCCGGTAAGCCCCCATGCGATCTGTTAAAACAACTTTATAGGGGCCCTCGCACCGCGGAGATAACTTGTTGGTGTTGGACGAGCCCTGAATTCGTCTTAGGGCTAGGTCCCCAACAAGGAGCTCCCTAGGTCGTACCGACCGAGATGCATGTCTGCGAAGAGCTTGCAGGTAATGCGCTGATTGTAGCAGTGCATGACATCTTACTTCTTCTGCCAGGGTAAGGTCAAGGGACCGTTCTTGCTCGAAGTCGACCTGGTCGACCAAGCTGACCCTAATAGAGCCCAGCGTGACCTCTGGAGGTAGGACGACTTCGATACTGAATACAAGCCGGAAGGGTGTGGACCCTGTTGCTCGGCTGATCGTGGTACGAATAGACCATAAGACGATAGGAAGTTCATCCACCCAAGTCTTCCCGTGTCGTTCGAGCTCATCTGATACTCGTTTCTTGATGCCTTGAACGATCTGTCTGTTGGCGCGTTCTACTGCTCCATTGCTTTGCGGATGGCTTACCAAAGCATAACATTCTTTGGTGCCAATGTCTTCGCAATATTCCTGGAACAGTTCACTGGTAAACTGTGTTCTATTGTCAGTAATAATTCTACATGGAACTTCATACCTGGTGATCACGAACAAGTGAAAAAACTTGACAGCCGCACGAGCCGTGATGGTCGAAACGGGTTTGGCCTCGATCCACTTGGTGAAGGTGTCAATGGCGACGAACAAGAACTTCTTCCCGCCGACCGCTTGAGGGAAGGGGCCGAGGATTTCCAGCCCCTAGGTCGAGAAGGGCCAAGCGAGCGGGATGGTCTGGAGTGCATAGGTAGGTTGGTGCGACTTTCGAGCATGGAATTGGCAGGCTCGACAGGCGCAGACGATGTCGCGAGCATCCTGAAGCGCCATTGGCCAATAGAACCCCATGTGGGAGGCCTTTCCGACCATTGTTCTGAAAGAAGAATGCGCTCCACAGAGACCTGAGTGGATGTCATTTAACAGGTACTTACCCTTTTCCGTGGTGATGCATTTTGTCAAGATTCCAGAAACATTCTGATGATAAAGTTTACCGTCAACGAGCTTGTATGAACTAGCCGACGCTTGATCCTGCTCCTCGCAGCGAGGTCAGATGGAAGTTCTCCTCGAGCTAGAAAGTTGTGGATTGGTTCAACCCATGAGGGAATACCTTCAATGAGGACGACTGAGACCTCCTGGTTGAAAATTGAAGGCGTCGCCAAGGTCTCTAGGATGATGTCCAGAGGAATGTCATCATCGGACAACCCGAGCTTGGAGAGGAAATCGGCGCTGGAGTTGTCCTTCCTAGGCACATGCTTGATTTTCAGGTTTTGGAACCACTTTTCCATCTTACGCACTTCGGCGAGGTATTTGGTCATGGAATCTTCCGAGCATTGATAGCATTTGTTGAATTGGTTGATGATGAGCTGGAAGTCGCCCTTGACGATCAACCGTGCACACCCAGCGCCTTACAAGCTCGAAGTCCCACCAGGAGAGCTTCGTATTCTGTTGCATTATTGGTTGCCGAAAATCCGAAACGAACCACATACCTCAGCTTATCGCCCTGCGGGGTGAGAATAAGGATTCCAGCCCCTGAGCGCTTGAAGGAGCTAGAGCCATCAAAGTACATGACCCAGGGTTTCTCCTCCTCAACCTCGAGCTCGGGAGCTGGCTGCGATGTCTGCTCGACCACAAAGTCGGCAAGCACCTGCGACTTGATGGCCGTGCGCGCCACAAACTGGACATCAAGCACAGCCAGCTCCATGGGCCACTTGGCGATGTGACCTCCAGCCTTTGGATTCCTTAGGATCTCCCCGAGCAGGAAGTTGCTCGGGACGACCACGAAGTGAGCCTAGAAATAATGTCAGAGCTTGTGTGAAGCCATGAGGAGGGCGTATAGCAATTTCTGGACCTGGGGGTAATGCTCCTTCAGACCATGAAGAACTTCGCTGACATAGTAGATGGGGTGCTGCTGTGCATCCCGCTCAGCCACCAAGATGGCATTGACAGCTTGGGTGGTGGCCGCAAGGTAGAGCAACAGTTTTTCGCCTAGCTGTGGAGTCGTGAACAAAGATAGACTTGAAAGGTATATCTTTAGCTCGTCGAAGGATTGTTGTGCTTCGGGCGTCCACTCGAAATTCCCTTGTTTACGCAAGGCCTTGAAGAACGGCAGCCCACGCTATCGAAGTCTTGAGATGAACCGCCGAGAG